>CALNXI010002004.1:35000-63486 GCA_942486025.1 Porites evermanni
ATTGTAACTAGAAGTTTAATAAATCGCGCTGTCGAGCCCTTTTGGGAAGAGTAATCAGTACAGTATTTCAATTTAATCAACTCCTCGTTAGACTACGACTTATATTTGTTTTATCTTCCAACTTTTGTAGGGTGCAATATATCCTTGGGTGGAACCAATGGAACGTTTCACTCACCAAACTATCCAGAAAAGTACCCGGATGGACAATACTGCTCGTGGAATATCACAGTCAGTCCATTCCAGCGAATTCACTTAATGTTCACGGAATTCAGGTTACAAAACGAGAACAACACGGATGCATTATACGTGTACGATGGTCCGAGTGAAAAGGGGAAGGAACTGGGAGTGTTTTATGGAGACACTCCACCTAAAGGAGGAATTTACTCTTCGTCAAATGAAATATTTGTAATATTTAAATCAGATAGGAGTATGTCTTTCACTGGCTTCAACGCTTTGTACTGCGAGAATAAATGTCCAGGTAAGCGATGTTAAAGCTTGTATATTGTGATTCTTTTTTTATGTTTTTTGCCCACTAAATAGTATGTTGTAAAACTGTGAAAGGTTTAAGCCCAGGGCCAGGTTGCATAAAACCTTCTTAAGATAAGACGGCTCTTAACTTTTGTTCTGGAACAATATCCTATTGTTTTGAAATAGTAGTTAAGAGCTCCCTTAATCTTAAGATGTTTTTTGCAACCCGACCCAGGAGTCGGCATTTCATAAGTAGGTTAAGCATGATCGTCCAGGTGAATGTAGTCCTGAAAAGGACTGTTGATGACAGTGACTGAAGTTTCGACAACCTGTGCGGTAGTCATCTTCAGAGTGACAGTGAGTTGTATCACGTCAGTTGATGGTATTAAACTCTGCAGGTTTATTGACCTGATTGGTCAATAAAGTCGCGATATTATTGGTCGACTGTCAGTTTAGCCGTGATGGTTTTGGCTATGAAAACTCGAAATATTATTGATGCGTTTCGACCCGGCCATTGTCAGAGCTTAACAGTCGTTTATTATTAGTCAAATTGTCGGTTGACAAGTAGTGCTCTCGTCTGAGATAGTTCTGACTTAATGTGTGCTTCGGCAAATCAGCCCGGTCCTGTGTGTGATACGTTAACCTTAAGCCCTTAAGAGTGATCAGCATCAAATTTCTCCTTGTAATATTAATGCTTTGTAAAACAGAGTGGTCATGAGAATTATGGACATGATCACCCAAGATCAATTTGCTTGATATTTTATCAACTTCTTCCCACTACTTCTGTAGGAAATGAATAGGGGCAGCAAATAAGAATTCAAATTTTGATCTTAGGGTGTAAAGGGTCAAACTACTACTGAGAGTTCCGTGTCTAGTTAACGATTTTTGTTAACTTGAGAAGTTGTTTTTCGTTGACTTGACGTGCCCTCGGTCTAATTTGACGCGGGTACCTCGCGTGCTACCCCCTCCCCCCTGACGTAGGGCATGTGCTTTAAGGAATTTAATGATCTCTCTATAGAGAGATATAGATATCATCGAGAGATTATAGATCGCGCATTTTTTTAAATTGCATAAGACCTTTAAAATAAAAAATAAGTGCTCTGAAAAAAGTGATTAAAAAAGTCTCTCTTCTTTAGCAGAAGCAACCACTGCTGCCTCGACCTTGTCCCCTACTATAACGACAGAAACATCACTAAAGAAGAGCACAACTAGCGAAGAAACTACAACAACAAAGGCAGGTGCAAGGAGAGATAAAAGGGAAGAAAGTGAAGAAAAAGGTAAGAAATCCCTAGGTCTTCCAATTAATATTCTAGATTTCTGCCATAAAATGTGATTTATATATACACTTGTTTCTTGTAAGTTTATTGAAATACGCCTCTTCCTATTGATCCCAATAGTTTCATGTTCACATTAATTTACCGTGCAATGTTTGTGTTGATATTAACAAGGATTACAAGTGGTTCTGTGTGTTTGTTCTGCTAGAAGCTCTAGGTTTAAGCCAATATAATCAAAACTCATTTAAACGCTAAAAAGTATTATCCTTTTTCCCCACAGGTGTAAATGTGGTCGCTGTTGTAGTTCCAGTTGTGGTTTTAATTATCCTGGTTTTGCTGGTTCTGGTTGGGTTTATTTATTATAAAAGGTAATTGTAATTTACCAAAGGCAAGTTAAAGTAATGTTGCCTAGAGAGCAGTGAAAAGTGAATCAAGTAGGTTATGAAGTTAATTGTTTTGTAATTTTGCAACAGAACTTGGTTAATTAACCAATAACCTAGTTGATGCAGGTTCGATGACTTTATGATTTCGTCTTTTTGTCCACCAAATGACACCTTCGATTCAATAATGTAGTATAAGTTACAAGTTATCGTTGATTCACATATTAATTAATCGTCAATGAAAGTACTGTTTAAATTTGTTCTTCAACAGCAAAATTTACAAAAACGATTTGTTTATTATACAGGAGAGGAAGCACAAAACTAGACAAGCATACGCCAAGCGTTATTTACGCGAGGTAATCTCAAAATAATAAAACGGAATAAATTAATTAGTCCAGTTTCGAATTCGTGCGCCCGCTGAATAGAAGCACTTAAGACTCATTTATACACGGTTAGCCTCGACCTAAAGTAAATATTCATAAATACCTTCTTTTTCTGACTGGAATTTGTGATTATAATATTTACCTATGGTCGAGGCAAACCCTGTATAAATGAGTCTTCAGTGGTTCCATTCAGTGGCTGTGACGAATTCTAAACTGGACTATCATTTGAAACATTTTAAGTAGGCATATTCTAGCAGATTTGCTTCCCTTTAAAGACCTTTACCCACCTCAAACCACTTTCTCGACTATGACTAAAGCACTCCTGGACAAATAATATAATATGAATAACATCTGAACCAACTGATGTATCAGCAAAAAAAAATCGTTACCAATTAAAGCATAGTAAAGCAGTAAAAATTTATTTCATTGTTTTTACTTACATATTTCTACCATTTTGATTTCCAGCCCGCAGATGACACATGACAATCCCTCTACTGATAGGTAAGGATTATGATCAGGCCAGAGCTTTAAAATCAGAGGACAGAGACATTTCAAGGTTGTCTTGCACTATGAGCAATCTCAATTGTCAGTGGCCTTAGAGCTGAAAAGAAAGAAGGAAAAAGTGGGGGGGGGGGGGGGGAATCAAAAGAAAGAAAGGGGGAAACCCACTTTTAACCCCCCAAAAAAAATTCCAAAAGGGAAGTTTTTTTAAAAAATTTCAAAGGGCAATTTTTAAGAGTTTTTTTTCCCTTTAAAGGGAGGGGGTGAAACCCACACAAAAACCCCTTAATTCACATGTTTTACCGCGTATAAGTTAAAAAGAAAGTTCTCCGTGGGTAATAAACACTTTTGGAAAACACCAANATGTCAATTTCCAGCCCGCAGACGGCACATGACAATCCCTCTACTGATAGGTAAGGATTCTGAACAGTCCAGAGCCTTAAAATCAGGGGACAGAGACATCTTAGATTGTCTTGCACAATGAGTGATCTCAATTTTAAACAGCCCTAGTGGTGAGAAGACTGAAGTAAAAATTGGATGGATAGTGAAGGTAGAACAGGGGTGAATCCACTATTCAGCGGCCGTAACAAATTAGAAACTGGACTAACATTTGAAACATTTCAGCATGCACATTTTAGCAAGTTTGCTTCCCTTTGAAGAGTAGGATAGAGAACCCACTTCTAAGCACCTAATTGATTAGCTCTGTCTTTGACTAAAGGACATGTACTTGTGAGCTATAACAGTTATGAGTAACACTCAAAGTAACTGACGTATCAGCAAAACAAAACAAAAAAATCGTAACAGATTAAAGTATAGTAAAGCAGTAAAAAATTATTTCATTGTTTTTACTTACCTATTTCTACCGTTTTGATTTCTAGCCTGCAAACGGCACACGACAATCCCTCTACTGATAGGTAAGGATTAAGAACAGTCCTGGGCCAGGTTTGTTTGAAACTGCATGGGTTAAGATAACCCAAGGTTAGTGCAAAATTTGAACTCAGATATGAGAGCTTTAAAAGCAAATTCAGTTTAATTCTCATTGTCTAAAATTTGATGATTGGATAGTTTAAAAAGAATATAGAAAATTATCTGAGAGAGTGCTTTTGATGAAAAGAAAAAGAAGCCTGGGTTAAAATTTAACCCTGGGTTAGGGCCAACTGGCATTCGAACAACTGGGTTCAGAGCCTTAAAATCAGTGGACAGAGACATCTTAAGGTTGTCTTGCACAATGAGCAATCTTAATTTTAAACAGCCCTAGTGCTGGGAAGACTGAAGCAATAAGGGGAGGACAAAGAAGGGCAGCTTGGGCAGATCTGGAAAATTCAAAAAGGGAGGCTGGTATACTTGGCAGCTACTTATTTCAGTGAGAATTCTTTAAAAATAGCACAAAATTTCACACAGAAAGGGGTGGCTTTGGTCACGCCGACCAAACCCTAAATCTGCCTATGGTGAAAGCTCCCTCCCTTCTCCCCACCTTAGTTCATCCTTTAAAGTCTGTATTCCCCTAAATCATGAACGACACACTAATACTCAAGTAAGATAAACATGGCTGACTGAGTTTTAAACTAAAAATAATCTACTGTTTGGGAGTTTCTTTCATCAAAGTACACTAAGGACATTATTTATGTTGTGATGATCAGTGTAACCAGTTACCTTCTGTAATGGGCCATTTGCAGCTAAATGGTCAAATTAGACAAACAACCTCTTGTGCTGCGGTGAAGCACAGTCCCACTGTCTCCGTGCCTTCCAGGCCTCATTAATGTTCAAAAGATAAATAAAGCTATCCTCTAGATAAATCTCTATCCAGTGGATAACATAATTGGTTTCCCTAATATTTATCCACCGGATACAGCTATCGAACATTTCAACAATTAGGGCCAGAAAGGTTTTTGCACCATGTGACTATTCAGCTGCAATGTACCTAAATAATATTGTACCAACACTATATTGACTTTTAGGTCAACTGGCAGGGCCCCACTATCAGTTGGAAATCCATGCTATGAACGGTGAGAACCTAAATTTGAGTAAATTTAAATGTGGCTAACAATAACAGAACAGACCTTGTAATGGTAAGATTTCCATACAGCCCCATACACTTAATATCATAATAATTATCATGTATGCAGCAATCTCACAAATCTATAGCTACTATTAATAGTCTCAGCATGCATTCATAATAGATGACTATGGGCCTGAGCAGAAATCCTATCTTTGTTATCAATGGGTGTATAATACTGTAGGGTGGTAATGGACCAGTTTCTATAGTCGGCAGATACAAAACGAAGGTCACAGGTCACAAGTCAGGTTAGAGTACAGGACACCATGCTACGGTAAATAAAAAACATTAAAAACGTCTCCTTGCCCTAACTACAATCTGAAATATAGAGTTTTAGCTTAAAGGGAAACTGCTTATCTCAGTTATTTATTAATAGAGTAGTGACCCGCCCTTGTGACCTGTGACCACAGGTAACCCAGGCTCTGTGATAGTACCACAGTACGGTTCCAGTAAAATTACAGTGTTTGTATGGGGTAAAAATATCATCCTAAAATTTCTAGGAAATACTAAATAAAGATCAATGAAACTTACTCTGCAGTTAATTGTTGTTGTCCTTATTGCTCCAACGAAGTTTCGTGATAATTTGCAGTAATTTGTTCAAATTCACTCTATCTACAATAATAATATACAAGGTAGGAAACACGAGGTGCCATTTTCGCCGACATGCTCTCATTCAACACAACTTTTTCCACGAAATTCGAACTCCAACGGAAAATAAACATGCCAGGATCGTAGAAATAGGATAGCAGCAGATATAGAAACCAATGAAGCTTTCCCAGATAGAGAAACGAATCCCACAGACTTTGACAAACTCGAAGAATATAATCCAAACACACCGAGAATACGCTCGCCGAAGCAGCCGGGCCAGATCAACGCGCGGCCAAGAAAATGAAGCCTGGGCACTGTACAAAAAAATTCCATCCCGGGGGTCCTGGGGTGACCTTTCTAGGGACCGATACATCATTTGCCCAAGGCCACCCTCCCCTGCTGGAAAAATACTTGATAGAAGGCAATTGTTCTTCCTAGCCAATCACTATGGCCTGTTATAAAGAGATTATTTTCCTCTCGAACTATATTCAGCTCCTGGCGCTGGTCCTCAGAAAGTTTATCAAACATCAATAGGGCAAGGTTATAAGGGCAAAGGAAAGAACAACGAAGGACGATTTACAAAACTTAAAACGAGCAAAAGATATAAGTGAATTTTGGCTCTTACCGAGGCATTTGTACAACAGGACCAAATTCAAAGAGAGGTGTATCACGATGATTCACATATTTAACCGATAGAGCGTTCACTTGTATTGACAAGAAGTCGGCGTGTTACTGCCGCATTAATCGCTAAATATGTTAATCGCGCTAGTTCTTTGTTTACTAGTGCACGTGCCTTTCACATTCGTCTCAGTTATCGCAATTCATATTCTGTCGCAATTTTCTGTATAATTTTTGACATTAGTTTGTAAGCTTCAACGTTTATTTACGATAGTTTCGCTCGAGAGTTCACAGCAACAGTATCTCAGTCATCATCTACCTTTTGTTCAACCTTGTTTTTAGCCCGCCTTGTAAGCATTTCGCGTTGTTATTTCATTAGTTTCATTACTGTTATTTGCATTCCTTAGTAAAAGAAATGGGACGCCTTGTAACTCCGCAGACTCTCCTGATTATATTACTTTTTTTTTAGCCATTTAAATTCAGGCGCGTGTGCGGGGTTTGCTCTGGCAAATGGTGATTGGCTAGGAAGAACAATTGCCTTCTATCAAGTATTTTTCCAGCAGGGGAGGGTGGCCTTGGGCAAATGATGTATCGGTCCCTAGAAAGGTCACCCCAGGACTCCCGGGATGGAATTTTTTTGTACAGTGCACAGGCTTCATTTTCTTGGCCGCGCGTTGATCTGGCCCGGCTGCTTCGGCGAGCGTATTCTCGGTGTGTTTGGATTATATTCTTCGAGTTTGTCAAAGTCTGTGGGATTCGTTTCTCTATCTGGAAAAGATTCATTGGTTTCTATATCTGCTGCTATCCTATTTCTACGATCCTGGCATGTTTATTTTCCGTTGGAGTTCGAATTTTGTGGAAAAAGTTGTGTTGAATGAGAGCATGTCGGCGAAAATGGCACCTCGTGTTTCCTACCTTGTATATTATTATTGTAGATAGAGTGAATTTGAACAAATTACTGCAAATTATCACGAAACTTCGTTGGAGCAATAAGGACAACAACAATTAACTGCAGAGTAAGTTTCATTGATCTTTATTTAGTATTTCCTAGAAATTTTAGGATGATATTTTTACCCCATACAAACACTGTAATTTTACTGGAACCGTAATGTGGTACTATCACAGAGCCTGGGTTACCTGTGCTGTGACCGGCAATTTAACTTAAAGTCGCATTTATATGATATATTTGCCATATTTAGACGTTGCTTAACTTACCCACCTTATGCAGGTTTGCAAAACACAAACCATAAAACTTTTCCTTCGTGAGTATAAGCTTGTCAGCGATGGACATTTCTAGTGCTAATAATGCTTGTGGAATGCAAGCGTTTCAGGGCAGGAGGTGGCCGCCATCTTTGATCAGCTGTTTCAGATTGCTGAGGAAGATTGGGGCCACTTGCCCCAACTTCCTGCGGCCTTTGTTGTGCCAGATAAATACAGAATTACGCCGTGAAGTACCACATGTTCGAGGTATTATTATATGCAGGCACACACACCAGTCATGAACAAGAATCAAGCGAAACTTGCTATTTCCGAAGATAAAACTCATAACTCACAACTGATTAAGAAAACTTCAGTCTCGCTAAGGAAACAGTAATGCAGAGTCAGTGTGAAAGTACCTAATGTGAATGTAGCGTTTCTAACACTAGTTCTGTGTCAAAATGATGTGTTTTGTTCTGGGACACGTTTTTGAAGTTAAAGTGCCTGATTTAAAAATAAATTAGTTGCGAATTTACTTCTGATGATAGACAAAAAACCCTTTATTAATAAGTTGGCATTCGTAAATTCTGACGATATAATGGTATTTGAAGATTTTTTAGGCCAGACTTTCATTAACTATCCCATGTTTTTTGGCTTTTTGCTCAGAAAAATCTCTTCTCGCATTGTAGTTTTTCTAAGGTCTTGACTTCGAACGAGACTGATGAGAGTTAACATTACACGGACAGTATCCTTTTTTATTATATTCGCTTGTCTTTAAATTTTAAAACCATCCAGTTTGCTGTTTTCTTCGTAGTGGTTTCATCAGTATAGCTAACGATGAGTGTTCAGAAGCCTTCGAACTATACAGCTCACTAAATCCGAACACCATGGATAGGAGAGAACCCTGCGGACAACCAGACGAACAATACCAAACACTTTACAGGGGAGCACCAGTATACGACACTCTAGAACCAGGCCAGGCTTCGAGTAACCCAATCTATGAAAGGTTTGTGTGTTGCATGGCCTTTGCTTATGAGTAATAAGGTTGCGCACGTGACCCGGGGTTCTAGTGACCATGTAACTACTGAGCCACTGTATGGTTACCTGAAGTCGCGACGATCGCCATTGATGAAGCGACGATTTACGACGGATTAAAGCGCCGATTGCATTGCCATCGGCAATCAAATTTGACAACGTCAGTCATGTAATAACGGCAAAGAAAACTGCCAAAAGTGTGCAACACTTTCATAGTGTTTGTTTTGCTTATTTTCTCGTTGCCGTCGTCGTTGTGGTTGCGCTGATTTCGATAGTACCGTTACCACGCAAAACAATTCTCGATCATGGCACGATTTTGCCTGAAAAACCGACGATTCGATGGAAAACGCAGGACGAAATCGATGTCCTCAGGTAACCATTCAGAGGCTCACCACTGACTGGAGGATTCAGCAAATCGGTCCTTTATTTTAGCATGATGCCGTTCCATTTGTCCTAAGGGATATCCACTAAATAGGAAGCTTTATGTTCACACCCATTACTTTTTACGATACTGTTATTTGAACCACTCTGCTGGCTGAATACGGGACCGCCATACCATTCTACTTGGTGATGCTTTCAAAGGGCGCAACTTATGATCCAGCTGTAGGCAGCACAAAAAGACCTCTTTTTATTCCCAGTTGTTCGGCAGCCCTTGTGCTTTGAAGTCTTAGAAAACCGCTCTAATTTAACGTTTAAGTCCTAAAGTCTTTTTCTTTTCGCTTTTGCATAAGTTACGTCTACAACTGCGATGATTTTCATTACGTTTAATTCTTCATGCCACAGTTGTAATATATTATTTCATATTTGGAAAACTTTTCTGTCTCCCTTACCTTTGCAGCACCTCTTGAACGAGGAACCTTTTGGTTAACCCCGAGAGGGTCTGGAACAGGGCGACGAGCAAAGAAGACGGAAACGCACACACTGTATATTGCAACAGAGACATAAAAGCCTTTTCATTAACAATTTGTAGAAAGAACGTTGTGTAAATTTTCTATTCGCCTGTTGCCAAATGTGAAGGAAAGCAGCCAACAGGCTGAGTTTTACGAATCAGTGAGTTAGGCGGAAAAGTAACTGAGGTTTAACTTAAATATACACTGTTAAAGAGTATGTGCGTCTCATCTATTCTACTTGCAATAATCTCGAGCCTAATTTTAGTAGGGTAGATCAGTAAATGTAAAGAGCTGAAAAAAGTGTTATTAAATATTGTCGAATTTGACGTGTTGCTATACGCTTGTGTGTAGTGTCAAGTTGTCTTGTGGCAATTCGGTTGGATTTTCTCTTAAAGTCAGCCTTCATTTTAATCGTTGTGAGTCTGAATGTTAAGAAGTTTTGATTTGGCGATTTTACATTCATGGGAAATAATACTTTCTTGGCAAATAATGGAACAGACATCCCGGAAGAGAAAAACAATATGAGAGCTGCGTTGCTCATGATAACAGTAAATCAAATCAAATCCATTATCCATATGTTCCAATATACGTAGGTTTGATATGATCTTTTACGGGATATTTGGAGCTATTTTTGCTTTGATGGGTAAATATAAGAATTTTTAGAAATGAAGGTAAAGAAATATAAGCGAGGGTACGTTTGTGTGACACTAAGCAAAAACTCCCCGAAAACCTATTAAAACCTTAGCAACTGTTCAGTGACCGTGTTACAGCTGGTGTTAAAAAAAAATCCTTTAAAAACAGGTGATGCTGTAACTTAATTTGATCTTCTGTTTTGTCTCTTTACGATTTTACTGTCAGCCCTTTAAAGATCCTCTTTACATCAACTAGATTCGTACAAAAGTTTGACTCACTGGACCCCCTGGGAATGGATGGAATAATCTCTCCAACCTTTGTTGTCTTTAATGAAATCAAAAGCTGATCGCTGAATTTAATACGTCATCTGTAAGTGACAAATGCAAATGTAGTAGAATATCTAACGATGTCAAGTCAACATTGGCGTTGGCTCATAGTAAACAGAGTAAATTCCTGAGCAATGGACGGCAAAAGGACAACTCAGTTTGTTATGCTCTCAGGTAAGACAATCTATTTTGTAACAACCAGACGTGTCAAAGGATGTCGAAGCCTTAGCTTTTTGGCACAATCAACCCCCCGCTCGATATGTTTACAAATATCCAATATAAGGGTGTTTAATCTTCTAATTACATAGTGTCTCTAAATCGTGGACTTGAAACACTGTGTTGATTACAGGCGGATTGTTTTGAATCCAAATCGTTCGTTTTTCCTTCGACTGTTGCTTAGATAAAAAGCGCCACAAAGGGGAACAAAACAGCCCAAAACAACTTAATAATGGTTGGTAATTATGCCGAGGTTAATAACAATCTTCCTACAAAGTTGTCTCTCTTGACAACACAAGCTTGGGACGCATAATTTGACAAATCACATCTTTGACTTTACAAGATAAAGGCAATATGCCTTGTAGTTTGTTTCACTTTAATCCTCACTGTTTAGGCGACAAAAATTACTTTGATGTGTGCTCGTCAGTTAATAATTACCAGAATTGGGTGCACATGCACGAGATTAGCAGGATGCAATTAAGAAGGGTACATTGTGGAACAGGATATGAAATAACTTAATTGTCCATCACAATCAGAGGTCACCGACGAAACTTGTAGTATCTTAATAACACTGATTTGAGTTAGTTAGTTAAGCTCAAGGTGTCTACAAAAGAAATTCGCGTTTTTAAGCCACTGTACTGTGTTGATCACAATCGGATAATACTCAGTTCTAGTATATATTAATCGTTTTAGATAATAAATCGCATGAATAATTAGCAATCAGACCACTTCACCCGTGACGCGACATTAACTTATAATCAGTGAATTACAATTCAAGCTACATTTCAACCATCTTCGTTTTCAATTAATGACATTTTTCGTAAACCTAATAAGTCAAAAACAGTTTTATGTATTAGTTACTATTATTATTATCATTATTTTCATCTATTCTGTTTTTTGTTGTTGTTATTTCCTGTGATGCGGGATTTCTCTAAGGCAAGTGTCAGGATAAAAATTTTGGCTCTTCTCTAAGACAAATTCTCCTTAAATATCTAGGAAAAGTCCCCCTTCGGTATTTAGTCGCTATCCTTTCCTCTAAAACCCACAAAAGACATATTGACTTAGGTAGCGGATTATTTGTAGCGGCGGCCTTCTTGTGTGTCCTTATCACATGAAAGTGTAAACATGATTCTAATCTTTCTTTTATTAAATACCTCTTTTAAATGCTTGTTTCTGTTTTGTTTTCTTTTTAATAGGAGTCTTGCTTTTGAATGCTTTGGCACAACAAACCGGTAGGTAACCTTCCAGTTGTTTAGGGAGACTCGCTCGTTAAGGCCGTGCGGTGGCCACCCGGGGGTGGCCAGTTCTCGGCCGAGGATGCCCGTAAAAAACGCAAAAGGGTTGAGAGATGAAGCCGTCCACACTATTTAAAAGCATGGACTAGGATAGCTTAGGATGTCTTCCTCTTCATCGAACGCGATAGTTGCATTCAGGCCGTAGGCGCAATCCGACTTTCTTTCCGCCCTTTTGTTAGCGAAACAAACGGAGTCCTCTGGCAAAGGGACTAACTACTCAAAACGAACTGAATGGCCACCTGTATTTAGTGTTTCGTATCTCAAAAGTTAGAAAACTTTGTACTTTGACTTATACGAAAAGGATTATAAACAGGGCAGGGCCGAAACAGCGCAGGGCCGAAAAGGCTAACGTTGCACAGCATAATTAAGCGTCTGTACCACGGAAAAGCTCTCAAGCTGTCATTTGAACGGTTTCATCATAGGTTTTTACTCATAGACTAAAAAGGTTAGACCCCGCCGGTTAGACCGAGCTTGTACAGCGTGATGAACATCACAACAGGAAAATTTGTTGTCAGTAGCTTGGTCACGCTTCATCCACAGACCAAACGTAAAACCAGAATACAAAATCCTCAATGGCTATTGCTTTCAGTTAACACAAGTGAAGGTACAAAAAAAAATATTAAAGTTCATTTTCAGTTCGTTTAGTGGGAGGACCAAATGCAAGAGAGGGCCGGGTTGAAGCTTTCTTCTCTGGGGTCTGGAGCTTAGTGTGTGGTGCAGGATGGGATATGTCAGATGCCGAAGTTGTTTGTCAGTCCCTGGGTTATGGAAGAGCCTCTGCATACAGTGTAAATCTCACCATTGCCAATCAAGCAAACAATACCGTGTGGCTAAGTGGAGTGCGATGCATCGGAAACGAGACCTCTCTTTCTGAGTGTGCCCATGATGGATGGGGAGAAAACAGTTGTGCCGAAAATCGAGCTGCAGGTGTCACATGTTTTCAAAGTTGGCATTCGTAAATTCTGACGATATAATGGTATTTGAAGATTTTTTAGGCCAGACTTTCATTAACTATCCCATGTTTTTTGGCTTTTTGCTCAGAAAAATCTCTTCTCGCTTTGCAGTTTTTCTAAGGTCTTGACTTCGAACGAGACTGATGAGGGTTAACATTACACCGACAGTATTCTTTTTTATTATATTCGCTTGAATGTCTTTAAATAAAATTTAAAACCATCCAGTTTGCTGTTTTCTTCGTAGTGGTTTCATGAATTTAGCTAACGATGAGTGTTCAGAAGCCTTCGAACTATACTCTTCACTAAATCCGAACACCATGGACAGGAGAGAAGCCTGCGGACAACTAGACGAACAGTACCAAACACTTTACAGGGGATCACCAGTATACGACACTCTAGAACCGGGCCAGGTTGCGAGTAACCCAATCTATGAAAGGTTTGTGTGCTGCATGGCCTTTGCTTATGAGTAATAAGGTGGCGCACGTAACCCGAGGTTCTAGTGACCGTGTGACTACTGAGCCACTGTATGATTACTGGAAGTCGCGACGATCGCCATTGATGAAGCGACGATTTACGACGGATTAAAGCGCCTTTGACAACGTCAGTCATGTAATAACGGCAAAGAAAACTGCAAAAAGTGTGCAACACTTTCATAGTGTTTGTTTTACTTATTTTCTCGTTTCCGTCGTCGTTGTGGTTGCGCTGATTTCGATAGTACCGTTACCACGCAAAACAATTCTCGATCATGGCACGATTTTGCCTGAAAAACTGACGATTCGATGGAAAACGCAGGTCGAAATCGATGTCCGCAGGTAACCATTCAGAGGCTCACCACTGACTGGAGGATTCAGCTGATCGGTCTTTTATTTTAGCATGATGCCGTTCCATTTGTCCTAAGGGATATCCACTAAATAGGAAGCTTTATGTTTACACCCATTACTTTTTACGATACTGTTATTTGAACCACTATGCTGGCTGAATACGGGACCGCCATACCAGATATGATCCAGCTGTGGGCAGCACAAAAAGACCCAGTTTTTTTGTCCCCAGTTGTTCGGCTGCCCTTGTGCTTTGAAGTCTTAGAAAACTGCTCTAATTTAACTTTTAAGTCCAAAATTCTTATTCTTTTCGCTTTTGCAAAAGTTGCATCTACAACTGCGATGATTTTCATTATGTTTAATTCTTCATCCCGCAGTTGTAATATATTATTTCATATTTGGAAAACTGTTCTGTCTCCCTTACCTTTGCAGCACCTCTTGAACGAGGAACCTTTTGGTTAACGCCGAGAGGGTATGGAACAGGGCGACGAGCAAAGAAGACGGAAACGTACACACTGTATACTCTGAGAGACATAAAAGCCTTTTAATTAACAATTTGTAGAAAGTGCGTTATATAAATTTTCTATTCGCTTGTTGCCAAATGTGAAGGAAAGCAGCTAACAGGGTGAGTTTTACGAATCAGTGAGTTAGGCGGAAAAGTAACAGGTTTAACTTAAATATACACTGTTAAAGAGTGTGTGCGTCACATGTGCGTCACATCTATTCTACTTGCAATAATCTCGAGCCTAATTTTAGCAGGGTAGATCAGTAGATGTAAAGAGCTGAAAGAAGTGTTATTAAATATTATCGAATTTGACGTGTTGCTATACGCTTGTGTGTAGTGTCAAGTTGTCTTGTGGCAATTCGGTTGGATTTTCTCTTAAAGTCAGCCTTCATTTTAATCGTTGTGAGTCTGAATGTTAAGAAGTTTTGATTTGGCGATTTCACATTCATGGGAAATAATACTTTCTTGGCAAATAATGGAACAGACATCCCGGAAGAGGAAAACAATATGAGAGCTGCGTTGCTCATGATAACAGTAAATCAAATCAAATCCATTATCCATATGTTTCCAATATACGTAGGTTTGATATGATCTTTTATGGGATATTTGGAGCTATTTTTGCTTTGATGGGTAAATATAAGAATTTTTAGAAATGAAGGTAAAGAAATATAAGCGAGGGTACGTTTGTGTGACACTAAACAAAAACTCCCCGAAAACCTATAAAAACCTTACCAACTGTTCAGTGACCGTGTTACAGCTGGTGTTAAAAAAAAAATCCTTTAAAAACAGGTGATGCTGTAACTTAATTTGATCTTCTGTTTTGTCTCTTTACGATTTTACTGTCAGCCCTTTAAAGATCCTCTTTACATCAAACTAAATTCGTACAAAAGTTTGACTCACTGGACCCCCTGGGAATGTGTGAAATAATCTCTCCAACCTTTGTTGTCTTTAATGAAATCAAAAGCTGATCGCTGAATTTAATACGTCATCTGTAAGTGACAAATGCAAATGTAGTAGAATATCTAACGATGTCAAGTCAACATTGGCGTTGGCTCATAGTAAACAGAGTAAATTCCTGAGCAATGGACGGCAAAAGGACAACTCAGTTTGTTATGCTCTCAGGTAAGACAATCTATTTTTTAAAAACCAGACGTGTCAAAGGATGTCGAAACCTTAGCTTTTTGGCACAATCAACCCCCCGCTCGATATGTTTACAAATATCCAATATAAGGGTGTTTAATCTTCTAATTACATAGTGTCTCTAAACCGTGGACTTGAAACACTGTGTTGATTACAGGCGGATTGTTTTGAATCCAAATCGTTCGTTTTTCCTTCGACTGTTGCTTAGATAAAAAGCGCCACAAAGGGGAACAAAACAGCCCAAAACAACTTATTAAATGGTTGGTAATTATGCCGAGGTTAATAACAATCTTCCTACAAAGTTGTCTCTCTTGACAACACAAGCTTGGGACGCATAATTTGACAAATCACATCTTTGACTTTAGAAGATAAAGGCATTATGCCTTGTAGTTTGTTTCAATTTAATCCTCACTGTTTAGGCGACAAAAAATACTTTGATGTGTGCTCGTCAGTTAATAATTACCAGAATTGGGTGCACACACAAGATTAGCAGGATGCAATTAAGAAGGGTACATTGTGGAACAGGATATGAAATAACTTAACTGCAGTCCATCACAATCAGAGGTCACCGACGAAACTTGTAGTATCTTAATAACACTGATTTGAGTTAGTTAGTTAAGCTCAAGGTGTCTACAAAAGAAATTCGCGTTTTTAAGCCACTGTACTGTGTTGATCACAATCGCATAATACTCAGTTCTAGTATATATTAATCGTTTTAGATAATAAATCGCATGAATAATTAGCAATCAGACTACTTCACCCGTGACGCGACATTAACTTATAATCAGTGAATTACAATTCAAGCTACAGTTCAACCATCTTCGTTTTCAATTAATGATATTTTTCGTAAACCTAATAAGTCAAAAACAGTTTTATGTCTAGTTATTATTATTATTATTATCATTATTTTCATCTATTCTATTTCATCTGTTCTGTTTTTGTTGTTGTTATTTCCTGTGCTTGGATGCGGGATTTCTCTAACGCAAGTGTCAGGATAAAAATTTTGGCTCTTCTCTAAGACAAATTCTCCTTAAATATCTAGGAAAAGTCCCCCTTCGGTATTTAGTAGCTATACTTTCCTCTAAAACCCACAGAAGACTTATTGACTTAGGTAGCGGGTTATTTGTAGCGGCGACCTTTCTGTGTGTCCTTATCACATGAAAGTGTAAACATGATTCTGATCTTTCTTTTATTAAATACCCCTTTTAAATGTTTTTTTCTGTTTCGTTTTCTTTTTAATAGGAGTCTTGCTTTTGAATGCTATGGCACAACAAACCGGTAGGTAACCTTCCGGTTGTTTAGGGAGACTCGCTCGTTAAGGCCGTGCGGTAGCCAGTTCTCGGCCGAGGATGCCCGTAAAAAACGCAAAAGGGTTGAGAGATGACGCCGTCCACACTGTTAAGCATAGACTAGGATGTCTTCTTCTTCATCGAATGCGATAATTGCATTCTGACCATAGGCGCAATCCGACTTTCTTTCCGCCCTTTTGTTAGCGAAACAAACGGAGTCCTCTGGCAAAGGGACTAACTAACTCAAAAAGACCTGAATGGCCACCTGTATTTAGTGTTTAGTATCTCAAAAGTTAGAAAAACTTTGCTCTCTGACTTATACGAAAAGGATTATAAACAGCGCAGGGCCGAAAAGGGTAACGTTGCACAGCGTAATTAAGCGTCTGTACCACGGAAAAGCTCACAAGCTGTCATTTGAACGGTTTCATCATAGGTTTTTACTCATAGACTAAAAAGGTTAGACCCCGCCGGTTAGACCGAGCTTGTACAGGGTGATGAACATCAGCACAGGAAAGTAGTTGTCACTAGCTTGGTCTCGCTTCATCCACAGACCAAACGTAAAACCAGAATACAAAATCCTCAATGGCTATTGCTCTCAGTTAACACAAGTGAAAGTACAGTATTAAAGTTCATTTTCAGTTCGTTTAGTGGGAGGACCAGATGCAAGAGAGGGCCGAGTTGAAGCTTTCTTCTCTGGGGTCTGGAGCTTAGTGTGTGGTGCAGGATGGGATATGTCAGATGCCGAAGTTGTTTGTCAGTCCCTGGGTTATGGAGGAGCCTCTGCATACAGTGTAAATCTCACCATTGTCAATCAGGCAAACAATACCGTGTGGCTAAGTGGAGTGCGATGCATCGGAAACGAGACCTCTCTTTCTGAGTGTGCCCATGATGGATGGGGAGAAAACAGTTGTGCCGAAAATCGAGCTGCAGGTGTCACATGTTTTCACCAAGGTTGGTTATCGTACACGTTAAAGAATAAATAATAATAAACAATAATCAGAACTGCAATGCGGGTCTTACCATATTAGGGCAAAACACAAGCCAGTCGACTTTCTATTGAAAGGCACTTCGGTAAAACAGACATTTAAAATGGGCCCATAGACCTTTCCTTTTTTTCTGATTTCTCAAAATAATCAACGCATAATGGTTTTCAACTGAGAACTTAACAACAGCCAAGTTAGCTGCTTCGTTGTCGTCCACCGGTAGATAGAAAGGCAACACTGGCCCGACTTGTACGAATGGTAGGGGTAACTACAACGTAATAGGCCATTTCCGAGTTTCCCCGGGGCCTCTGTATCAAAACGAGGTTAAGTGCTCAGCCTTTGATATGGAAGTGATTTTTCATTCTCATGCAAGTAAAACTCATTTTCACATGAAAGGTTGTGCACTTGGCCTCATTTTGAAAGTGAGGGTTTTTGGAACTCAGAAGTGGCCTATTGAAAGCCGGGAATGTTCAAATGTTATAAAACATGACAAAGTAGTGAAAAGTGGACGTTATTTGGTTAATATAGTAAATACGTGGGAGTACGAATATTGAAGAACGTAAATTTAGCATTAGGAAGTTAAAATTTTTTCCATCAATAAATATACGTACTGCTTCTACAAATTGTCCTTTGGTGTTTTCTTCTGGTCACTACTAATTAAGGGGTACTATTTATTTTCTTGTGTTTTCACTTGTATTTTTTAGCAAGACCACAATTAATTTCAAGTGGCCTGGACACCATCACGATAAAATATCAACCAGTCCGCGTTACAGATATTTCATATACGGTCCAAATATGGTCAAACACTACTGCAACATGGCGCGACACAAGATGCATTCAAAGCACAGTTAAAAACACTTGTGTTGTGACAAACCTGAGTAGGATTGTCACTCTGACTGGTTTGAGTCCTGGGCATGCGTACTTCGTCAGACTTGCTTCTTCCTCTCAAGGGTTTAGTCAAGTGTCCGAGCCAATGGAAACCAAGAAATTAGGTAAGAGCCTGACCCTAACATTTTCTTTCTAGTATTTCAGTGCTGACATGATAATTCCAACTGAAAAAATCTTTATTTTACTTTATGTTCAAGGTTTCCCTCTGCAACTCGAAATCGTTTCTAGTTCAAGTAATTCCGTTTCCTTGAAATGGGTGTCAGCCAACTCGGTAATCTCTAATTACACCGTGGAAGTAAAATGCTGCGAGGAAACCACATGGACAAAAGCGTACTGTTCAGAAAGTCTGATTGGTCGAGACTGCACTTTAAGCGATACAACGGCCACAGTGATTGGTCTTGAGCCAAACGAAAAGTATTATTTCAGAGTCTATGCTTTGTATAAGAACTTCAAGAGCGCGGTGAGTATGTCGAGTGGAGCAGTCAGGACCAAGCCAGAAGTCAAAAGTAAGTCAATATTTTGTACATGTTACTACGTTTGTCAGCCTTTCGGTCAAACTTCAGCTAAAATCAATAACATAAAAAACGCACAATCTACAATTTGATAGTATTTCTGTAGTAATTGACAATAATACCCTTTTTTTCTGCCTTTCAAGATGAGTTAATACGGGCAGTCAAGAGCCATAATGTCCCATCATGGCTCTTGGGCAGTTTATTGACCTTAGACTGCTTGCCTTTTCTGGCTTCGCCGCTCGCGAGCATGGGTTACGTGTAAAGTAGCTTTGCAAAGAAAAATGAGAGACTGCACGCAGTCTAGTTGTCCATGGTCATGCAAACGAAAGGAAAATTAGCGAAAATAATGAGAAAAGCAAAGATATTACTTTGTTAACCGTTTGCTGTAAAAGATTCCCTTAAAACTGTATCCAATGAGTTAATTTATTACTGGTTTGCAGGTGAGGTCACGGAGGACATGTTGGTGGTTAACCCGGAACGAAAGCGTTTCTCTCCTCTGGGAACTAAAACTTGTTTTCATGTAAATGTTTGGAAAAGGATATTACCACCACCAAGATGGCCGCCTTGTCACGTGATTGCAAACCAATAATACTCCTGATAGTGGCAATTTTGGGGTAGCGAGTGAGACTGGGTCTGTGATGTGTCGAATGGCACTGTGGGACTGGTATGTGGACAAACTTGGACCCAGTATCCTGCGCAACATCATTATTGCCAACAAAAGAAATGATGGTGTAACAAACAATCCCATAACGCAATTGTACACAACACCGACCCGTTCCTCAGCGCATGTTTAAAACAACCAGTTACAGAGTATGTGCAATACTTGAAAAGAAAACAGATTTAGAGGACTCAGGTGCTAGGAGAACAGTTTATAGGCTGAAACTTAGCAGGTAGTATAACATTCGTTAGAAACAGTAAACAAAAAACAAAAACAAAAGTCCGCAACTCGGCCTAGAGTTCTAAACTGGGATTTAACATCCCAGCTAGTTAAACATTGCATGAAAAAAGAAAAAAAGTCAAATTTTCCTGTTTAATATTTTAGATTTTACAACCTATCAAATTTGGATGAGTTCTCAAAATCCCGGATGTATAACGTCACAGACCGGTCATACTATAACCCTGTTTTGTCACACGCCCGTCGGCGAAATTACCGTTTTCAAATGGACTAGAGGTGGAAGAGTAGTTTCCAATGGGAGCACCAGTGGCGTTCTAAATGTACCTATTTCCTCATCGGATGATTTTGGGGTGTACACCTGTCACGCGATGAATAAACATGGTGTCACAAGCTACAACATAACAGTTTGTCAGAATACAGATCACGTTGGAGTAGCGGCCTCGGAAGGTATCAGTTCCTTAAATTATCGTTAACTGGTATAAGAAAAGTCGCGCGATCAAGTAACCTTCTTTGCCGCATGAAAATGTTTCTACCGTTAAATAATATAATTAACTGTGTTTATCCAAGGCCACTTATATGACAGGGATGATGTACGCACGTACTGACGGGCAACCAAAATTTCTTGGATGCATAGATGACCAAATTTTCTGCCCATAGTGATCCACTGAGCGCGGTCTTCGGACGCGCGTGACGCTCTTACCGAGAGCAGCCGGGTTAATAACAAGGTTTCGAGTCTTTTCACGGTGGTAGCTTAACCTCATTAACTAAATTTCATAGGTTTTGTCTGACTTAGAACAACCTTTTATGATTATTCCCCCAGTCCCGGGGGTGGATACTCGTGGAAATTCCTGGTGGGGGTGTGCCGCCCGGTTCTCTAAATCCTGACCCGATTTCAGACCAAAAAATGTCATTTTCCAGACCCGTTTTCAGACCAGACCTCTAAAATCCATACCCGTTTTCAGAACTGGCCGTTAGGCAGAAATTATGTTAGTATTGCTTAGATTAGAGCGCAAACGAAAAAAAATTCCTCAAATTCGTTTGCATTCGCATATTTCTCTTTCTTTCTTACTCATTTGGAATTAAAACGATAAATACGTTCATACACTCGCGTAGTTCCCTCGAAAACCATACCCGATTCCAGACCAAAATGGGCAAAGTGTATACCCGTTTCAGACCAAAACTAGTTAAAACGGCGCAAAAACCCTACCTGATGGGACGGCACATACCTATATAGCCTATATAAGGGAGTACCCCCCGGGCCCCCAGTATATATGGGCATATAACCCAGCTTTCCTTTTTTTTCACAACGTGAGTAAATATCAGATCAGAATGCAACATTTTTAATAGAATACTAGTACACTATAAATACGATTTACTTTATAGCTGTTGTGCGAACTAACATTCTCTCTAACTTTCTCGACAGATTACAATCATGTAGCTATCGCTGTCATTACAACTTGCTTTATCTGTTTTGCAATATTCATCGTCGTGTTGATTCTTTTGAAAATGGCTCGGATCCGCCATCGACGAAGGAAACAATCTCTGGACGCGGCAACTAACAGAGAAGAGATAGCTATGCTGCATTACAGACAAAAAATATCCAGAAGCGGTAACAATAACGAGGACGACCTGGAGTAAAACCTATCCTGTTCACATTAAGTCTGCGCAGTTACATTGTCCTGCTATCCCTTGTCACAGGTCTCGATCCCTTGGCGGGGAGGGGGTACTCGCTATAATGGCCCATACGGGGAAGCTCCGCCCGAATCAGGTATCTGATTCACAACTGGTATATAGAACGGTAAGGGGTTGGACCACGTGGCGGAGCCTCCCCGTATAAGCTTTTTTGAGTACCCCTTGGGTCGTAAACCTCGTCTGTGTCCCCTAAAAGTGGTGGCGAAAGAACATTTTGGCAGAGTTACTTTGTGGTGCGCTTGTTTGCAGGATAAAAATACCACGAATACTAAAAATTATTTGTTCAAACATGGTGACATTACTTCAAGTGTAACCCCGAAGCCAGTTGAAGGCTGGCGCTAAAAGAGAAGAGGATAGAAAGGCTAGAGAGGTTGACTAAGTTGACCGAGCTGAAAGTCAGACTCGCGTTAGCCGTTAAATTTGACGTTAAACTATGCTGTTAGAGACCTTCAGATCGAGGTTTTTTGGTAGTTTCCGTAGACTGCGAACGTTAAGAATTCAAATGACTAGTGCCGTGCCGTTAGGTTCACGTTTTCACGGCTAGACTACGCTGTTGAGGGAAGAGATTTACCGCAAGGTTCTTGCAACCAAAAGCGTCAAAATCCGACGTTTATTATATAATACTTTTTAGAACTATTTGGCTTATCGAATCCTTTTTCATCGAAACGTAATTTTGAAGACGATTTCTCAGCTAAATCAGAAGTCAACGAATGACTGAACGAAAACCTACCATCCGCAAATCTTTAGTACCAAATATGGGAAGACGGCTAACGTGAAACCGCAAACCGCAGTTTGCCGGCATTTGCGGTAAGATGGCCAAACTTGGATCTCAAGGTCTCTAATATCCGCTTGAAAACAAAGAATGTTCAAACCTCTGCACAGGTAGCCCTATCAGGAATAACCGCTCCCGCAGTGGGGAGGTTTCTGAGAAACTGTGCACCTACCCCTCCCCTAAGTCATCATTTTTAATCCCTAAGTGAGAAGTAAGTGTTAACGTTAGCTTAAGGGAGGGGTAAGTGGGTAGTTCCCAGAAACCTAAATTGATCCCAAAAAGACAATTTTATCAAAGGCGTTTTTGAGTGACGCACGTCAACAGGAAAAGACGTTCCTGAGCAGTGGCTTTGCCCAGATTTTCAGTTAAACCGTGTCTACAAGGGTGAAGAAACCAAGTAATACAAATTTTATAGTGCCAAAACATATTGAAACGGAAAAGTCCTCACTTCCGGTTGACTGACATGCGTCTCTCAAAAATTAAAGGCGTTTTTGAGCGACGCACGTCTACCGGAAGTGAAGCATTTTCCTTTTTAATATGCCACGACGCTACCAAACTATTTTTGCCAATTCTTTACTCTTATAGAGACGATCTTACCGAAAACATGGACAAAACCACTTCTGACCGTAGTGGACAGTCACTGTCAACAACAGTCCTTTCTAGAACTACGTTTACCCGGACGATCAGACATGTTCAACTTACTTATGAAGTCACTCCTGGGCACAGTTACAACTTTCTATGTCTCTTTCCCTAATGTGTCGTTTCGTGTTCCATCGTAATGACTATAGTTTTTCCATAATTTTAATGGTATCCAGTAACCGACACACTCAATGCAGGGACGCTATTCAAGCTTGGGCCACCTGCGGTATCAAAAGCAGTTCAGTGGCCTTAAAGGCCCAAAGCAAATCCCGAATAGAAAATATCGGGGAACAAAAAGTATCTTTTTGAGATTTTAAAAGTCATGCCGGTGTTTTGCACACCGTTAACTACTACAAAACTATTTCATCTGATCCTCATCAGGCAAGCCGAAATCACTGAAAGCGCGAGATAAGTAGAAAACAGGATTTGGATAGCTTTCTATTTTTCCCTATATTNCTAATGTGTCGTTTCGTGTTCCATCGTAATGACTATAGTTTTTCCATAATTTTAATGGTATCCAGTAACCGACACACTCAATGCAGGGACGCTATTCAAGCTTGGGCCACCTGCGGTATCAAAAGCAGTTCAGTGGCCTTAAAGGCCCAAAGCAAATCCCGAATAGAAAATATCGGGGAACAAAAAGTATCTTTTTGAGATTTTAAAAGTCATGCCGGTGTTTTGCACACCGTTAACTACTACAAAACTATTTCATCTGATCCGCATCAGGCAAGCCGAAATCACTGAAAGCGCGAGATAAGTAGAAAACAGGATTTGGATAGCTTTCTATTTTTCCCTATATTTGCTTGTAATTATGTTCCTTTTGTAAAAAGTAGTAACAGCAATCGTTCAAGTATGTTTGAGTGGTACAGAGCATGTAAAAAGACAATAAAGAAAGAACGAAACTAAGAAAGATAAAGACAAACCTCCAAAAATCGCATTTTCATTTCACTCTCTTATAGTTATTTTTAATTTTTTACCTACATTTTCCTATTCATTATTTTGCCTCCAAGTCAATCTCATATTGCCCCATAAAAGGCTACGATAAAATTATTTTGGATAATAATTGTTGGTTTGGGAATTTCAGTATTTGTACAATGCTTATTGGTATACTTGTGTTCTTTTATTTAAGGGCTGCACGTAAAGTAATCGCAACCATTTTCGTAACATATGTTATGCTCCAAAAATATCGCAGCGTCACTATCTTCTCTTTTTTTCATAGATGGAAGAAATTATCGTTAAAATTTTGTTTTCTTTTGTATAAGGTACACTGATAAGAAATGTCTTGATAACTGTTTGTTGTTACAAAAAATTAGAGCAGAAATTAAACTAATGCTTTTAAATTATTTATAGGAAGGAATCGATCTTGAACAGATGTAGCTCTATTTCGTTTTTCCCAATAAGTACTCAAACGTTTTCAATAGGGTATCAATCGGCGAACGACTAATAATGGACTGAATAGGATCGGTGAAACTTTGTTGCTAATTACTGGAGAAAAAAATGGAAGTGAAAGTCATTAGCCTAAAAATATCTTACTGAAATGAAAAGTAATCATAAACGAACCATCACCTTTCGGTTAACGAAACCGTTTGTTTGGATTTGACACTAAAAATATACCGAAAATTCTTCTTTGTTTTAGCATTTTAAAGTGAAATTTTTGTATTTGTTAATGACCTAGTATGTTGCGAGTCAAGATTGTGGGCCATTTGACATAGGAGTTAGCTGATGTGAAATCAGTTAAAAAATGAAAAAAAAAAAAAAAAGTGAAAAGGTTGATGGTGCTCTAGTGACAATTCGGTTATAAAGTTAGAATTTTTAAGCATGCACAGATACCGTACCGATTGGGCGCTATGAAGAATTGAATAACGTTATAGAAATGTTTCCAGGGAGGGTACTCCGGATTTCAAGTGACGGGGATGATTAAAGGATTTCTTCGGGTTTGAAATTTTCGATTAGGCAGGAAATTTTAGCAAGTATTTTTGGGGTGGAAGGATTTGAGTAGATATTTTCTTGGGTTTTCAAACAATCTGAAGTTTCGTGGTGGTGCCTGCACATCCCGGTCGCGTACCATAGTTCTGCGCATAATCGTTTTTAAAAACTCTATTTTTCGTGTTATATCATGATACTTACTTAAAATTTTTAAGGCTCGGAAACTTGGCATGGGATTTTTTTGGATTAATTATCTGGTCCAGGGATTTTTTGGGGTTTTGTCGGGTTTTGATTTTTGCCCCCTGCATTGAATCACCCTTATAACTTAAAATCCGGAGTACCCCCCGGGTTATTTTCAATACTGGCCACAATGCCCCACAATTAAAGGACGAATCATTTGGACGCCATGATGTCATTCTATTGGCTGGTTTTATTGGTAGTTACATAATAAAGAGAGTAAACAGAACATTTCATGCTGACAGCTTAGACCTAAATATTTTTCAACACTAAAAGAGAATCGAGACCATCTAGTCCTTTCTGTCTAGACTTAATAAGTGCCGATTCAACCAGTTACAGTCAGTTAGTATCCATCAATCTCTGGGATCGTATTAAGAGCTCGTTGAAAGTTAACTTCTGTTTCTCTATTGTCCTCGCCCCGACTTTTGTCCTGACTTTTTATGACGAGTCCCAACGAGCAGGTCGCTGATCGCGGAGATGTACATGCTGGAGGACTTTTGCTGTTAGTGTCCCTGTTCCTCAAATTGTTTATGTCAATCGCCAAGACATCATTGTCGTTTTGTGAGCTTCCAATGAGCCCTAGCCGACTAAAAATTTGCTTAACCGCAGCGCGAAATTCCCTCTTCCGAATAGAATAGATAATCGTGTTGCACACCGAACTGACCACATAGATACACTTTGCACCAAGGATCAGATAGGGTGGAAGGTGAATGCTTGTCGCATACTTACGGAGTAAATTAACAACCCACAGTGGAAAGAAGCAGAACAGAAACGCAGCAATAATAACGACGACATCAACGGACGCCTTTCTTTCTTTTCTTTTTCTTATAAGTTCTTGTTGATTGTTTTCAAGGTTTTCAGCAGAATCGTCAAAGCCTCCTAGCTGGGCTTCTTGTGCCAAGGCGTTTATTTGCATTTTTGCCGTGTTGTAAACCGACCAGTTTAGAAAGAAAATTACCAGAAATGGCACAATGAAGGAAGACAAGTAGATGAACCCATTCCTTGTATCAGATTTATCTCTCTGAGAAAGCCATCCATTTTCACAGCGAAACACTTCTGGGTTATAGACGTTCTGCAAGCCGTAACCAAAAATTGGACCCATGGACACTGGAATTGGGATGAGCCAGATGAGGGACATGAACAGCGCGTTGCGCATAGTAATCGTGCCATCGTACGTTAAAGGCGATTTGACGATTGCCTTGTACCGATCGTAAGACACCGCCACCAGGTGAAGAATCGTGTTGATGTAAAAGTAGCGATGAATGCATGGATTGAGATAACACATCGTCTGGCCGTACAGCCATTTTTCTTGTGCCATGCTTGCGATGCGAAACGAGTTATCGAGAATTAGATTGAGAAAGTCGGACACAGCGAGACTGGCAAGGAGAATGTATCGCATCACGTGCAATCTCCTTTCGAAAGATATCGTCAAGATCACCAGCAGATTACCAGGAAGGCCGACCACATCGAAAAGTGCATGGATCACTGCAATAACTTTTAAAAACACCATTCTGGATTAAATATTTGTTGAATAAGTGTTTAGACGTCTTGCATCGGTGCTGTTTTGTAGCGTTTGAACAATGTTCCGAAGTTCATAAAATTATTTGGTGCAAAACAAAAAGAAAACGTTTGCAGGAAAACTAGCTTAGCTGATTAAAACAAAAACAAAACAAATCGGCATTTTTGTAAAATGTTACACAATAAATAATTTCCGTGTTCCTATTTGTAAGCTCAATGCCTTACGGTTTTAATCTGTGCCTTAAACCGTTGGTGAGGAGAAACAGTACTGAATGAAGCCTGTGTCAGTAGCCAGTGTGTTAAGTTGAGTAGCAGGTGTAATAAGAAAAGACACACAGTGTGTTGCAAACCTAGAGTCGAAAAACTAAAATCAAAACAGTTTTTTCGATTTAATTTTTGTTTTCATTCTATGAATAATCAAACATATAAGCACCTATTGGGAAAAGTTTGGAAGGACTGTTCCCATGTAACGGAAGCAATTTGAAAATGCCTCACTAGTATTAACAATAACAATTCAAACGACAGAGAAGTTTTAATTTATATTTACTGGCATGCGTTAGATTTGCTTAGAAATTAAGGGATATTTTATCGAGATGTACATGATATTTCAAGATTCCCCTTTAAAACGTCTTGCAGATTTTAGATTTACGCTGCGAACTTAGTCATTTACAAACAGTGATCAACATAAACGTTCCAATGACACGAATTTGGTGTCAAGCAGATGTCCCATCTCTGAACGGCAATAGATATTTTTTATTTTGTTTAAATAACAAAAGGATAGAGTATCTCTGTTGTTTAAAAGATATCTGTTCAAAACATCTACCTTTGGTTGTAGCTTCTGCACATCCAATTACTGCAAATTGGATTTGGTCGTTGACTTTTATTTTGCATCAGTTTTGATACTATCAAAACGTCTTACATTACAATGCTTCATGATGATCTTAAACTTACACACAAAACTTCAGCAGTACCTTTGAGGCGAACGGCGTGTATTTTTAGGGGGTGTTTACATGACACCGGGGCGACTTTCGCCCCGGAGCGGGTACACTCCGGTTCCCTCTCATGGCTCTATATTTGTTTACATGATACCACCACAAAATGTTATGCCGGCGCGAGTCACCCCGGCGTGAGTTCACCCCGGTTGTTGTACCGGGGCGAGAATTTCACTCCGGTACGAAATCTGGCAGCGGTATCATGTAAACGCGAAACGACCACCCGTTTCGGTGTGAAACACTGGAACGGGTAGCGCATGCGTAATGTTTGCGATTTTGAATCACACGTGTACCTTCAAATAATAAGATATGAAATGACTCGGTCATAATGTAAACCCGATACGAAATCAAAAAGTCATCCCGGTATGAGACTCGCGCCGGTGCGAGCTTTCTCATTAAACACTCCAGTGTTTTGTTAGCACTCTGACGCGCAACAAAAATATTAAGTCCGATTGTCTCGGGGGAAAATAATTCTCCCAGTGCTATCGTCAAAACCTCCGGCTAAACTGAAAGTAAATTTTGTAAAAATTAAAATAATTCCTAAAAACTAAAATCCGAGAAATGACATCAACTCAGTTTTACGCTTAATCGGACAAATGATCCAGACAAAATAATCAGACAAAAAAATCGGACAAATAATGGGACATAAAATCAGATAAAAAATCAGACAAATGATCGGACAAAATATCAGACAAAGAAATCAGACAAATACTCGGGCAAAAATTATGGACAAGATAAATGAATCGGGCAAAAAAATCGGACAAAAAATCGGATAGCCTGCGAGAAAATCAGACATACGTCAAATAATCGAGCAAATAATCGAACAAAAAAATCGGACAAAAAGATCGGACAAATAATCGGACAAAA
>CALNXI010002004.1:67530-93740 GCA_942486025.1 Porites evermanni
TACGGTATGTAAACTTATTTCTTGTGACAGGCAGTATGCATAGTGACTGCTACAGGTGTAAGAGAAGAGGCCTAGTGAAGATGAAAGTCATAATTTTGGTTAATAACCGTAAAAAGGGGAGAATCTCTTATGACCGATGATTCATGATTCACGATCAGGGTTCGTACAGACTTTTGAATACAAAATTCAAAAGTTTTTCTTCTTTTTTTTTTTTTTTCCAAAACAATAATTTCTTTTTGCAAACTCAAGGTTTAAAAATAGGTGATCTATAGAGACGTTTAAAAACGTAGGAACAAAGCTTTTTTCATGATGTGCTGCAAAATACGCGCGGATTGAATACGATTCAATGAAAACGTTACCATTTTTTCAGACTTAATCTCCATTTTCAGAGTTTTACCAGGTCTGGAAAATTACCGGGAAAATTTCAAGACTTTTTCAAGAATTCAAGACTTTGTGCGAACCCTGTATGATGCATTAGCAGGAAGGGATGATGCTCTCTTGACGCCAATAAAAGTTGCTAGATGCATTATCTTATCACTGACCTTTTCCTTTCACTACTGCTTTTATGGCAACACGGACAAGCAAAGTGTATCTAAATCTAAAGGCTACCCACTTCAGTGGCGGATCCAGACCTACAGATAAGGGAGGGGGGGGGGCGGTCTCCCAAAAACATTTTTTTCGGCCTCAGTTTGGTCTAAAAATAAGGAGGGGGGCGGGCCCCCAGGGCCCCTCCCCTAGACCTACTGCAATTTGAGAATGACGAGAACCGTTCAGTAGCTCCCACAAGGCTAGAGCGTCTGTAATGTGTCCATTGGCAAGCAGTGTATGTTAACCCTTTATTTTACGAGAAAATTTGTAACTGACTAAATTTTCTTATTTTGTCGCGCTCTGCTATCTTTTTACTGTCAACCAGAATGCAACCGGTCAATATGGCTTTCAAAAAACACACCCTTGGAGAACATCTCAAGTCCAACAGCGTTTCCTTCAAATGTGTCATTGCAGTATTCATGGTGTGTTTTTGTCGCCAAAGGATACCGTATACGTGTCCACTTTCAGTTATTCAATCTGAAAAACAGCACTAATTGCTCAAGTTCGGCTGTGGAATTAGCCGAGAATGACAGATATAGCTTTGGGTCATTGGGGAGATACTGCGGTCATCACGTGCCTGACGATGTAGTGTCCCGCCTGAGCTATGTTACCGTGATATACACGATAACCAATGGAACCGTAGCGTTACGTCGTGGATTCCAAGCCTCCTTGTCACTGGAATCAGCGGGTAAGATATTTTGCCACTACAGTCAAATCTCCCCCAAAGAGCACTTTGTAAACGGACACTAAACTGCTGTCTTGGCATCTTCCTCCCTTACTTTTTAAGCATGATATAAAACGTCACTTTGTGCACACTCAAACTGCCTCTACCTCATTTGCAGAGAGATGCAGCCAATACCATGATCCTGAGGCAAATTATAACATCGTGCTTAGCGGTTCAAGTGGCAGATTTCAAAGCCCTTTATTTCCATTAGATTACCATATAAACATGAAATGTCGATGGATAATCACAGTACCCAGCGGCCACCGCATAAAGATTAGCTTCCAGGCCTTCTATCTTGGTTCAAAAAGACTGGGCAATTGTGATAAGGAAGACCACGTGGAGGTACGAGACAGCTTCATAGAAAACGACCCAGGATACGGAATATTTTGTGGTAATGTTGCCCCTCCTCCGATCTATTCAGTAGGACCTAAGATTCTAGTTACGTTCATATCGGATGAAGAAAGAGTTTCTCAGGGATTCGCCGCAAGATTTGACGCCATATCTAACGGTAAGGTTAGTTATTTTATACTGCCGACATTTCGTGACAAAATGATGAGGAAAACCCGCTCCTTTGGTTTTGGTCCTTTTGTGAACAGATGCTTGTCACGGTCATGGTATTATAACCAGTCTTTAAGCGAGCAGTGGCAACCAGAACAAGTCGTCATTCAAATTCCAACAGTTGTGATTGTATCAGTAGAAGTTCCTCAGTAGTGACTTTGCACAAAATTAATCATAACATGCAATTGCAAAAAAACCTCTCTTTAGGAAGCGGGCTAAACACTGGATGAAAAAGTTCTGCCCATGTTTCAAGTTTGAGTGTGTTATTTGGGTAAAAAGTTCATAAACGTTAATTAAGGTTTGGTCATCATTCGTCGGAGACGGAATTGATATCTTTCTTTATTTGTTCGCGAGCTCTTTCGTGCCTCAGCAATTGTACGTACCTTGTGCTACCTTGTAACCAAGGTTGACATAAAAAGGGGGCATCTTGTGACCTTGAAGTCTGCACAGCCGTATTACTTTTGACGCCGATGAGTGTTGCGCGAGCAGATTCACAAAGGCAAAAAAAAACACCAGTCTCCCAAAAGCTGACGAAGCACCGTCCCCAATTAGCCCAGTCACCAAAAAGCATTGGGCGAAATCATTCAATCCCTCTTTTTTTCCCATTCTCTTTCATTTGACATTCCCAGATATGATGTCGAGTGTTTCCGATCTTGTCAACGTAATGTCGGATCGGAAGTCGGATCATTATTAAGAGCCTCTCGACCACAAGGGCTGAATGATAAAGATTATATTGTGACGATGATGAGCCGTGATACTGCCCTTTAACAATTCCTTGTTTTGAAATATGGATATGGTACTATATACCTGTAGATGATTGACCTTTTATCAGTTACCTTTTAGGTGTGTGCACTCCTAACAACAGCGTGGTGTCACTAAATCTGACCCAAGATTCAACCGGTCGCCTGGCCTCCCCAGACTACCCGCTTCAATTTCCGCCGATCGGCTCCTGCTATTGGCGACTAAAAGCACCTGATGGGTATCGCGTTAAGCTTCAGTTTAAAAAATTAAACATCCAGGGTGACTGCAAAAATGGTATAAATGGTGGAAATGGGGTTCGTGTAGATGATTCTTTCGTAGCTGACTTTGATAGTGTTCCTTCATATTGGGGAAGATTCTGCAGTCCTGTTCAGCCCCCGGTGATATATTCTACCAGGAATCAGCTTCAGGTGTTTTTCACGACAAATTTCACCTCTAGTAGTGAGTACACCAAGGGTGATAACCTGTTACCAAGTCCAAATACTACAGGATTTTATGCTTCATATGAGGTTATTCCACAAGGTAAATGGGTTTGTTCACATTTCATTTAAAACATTCATAAATTAATTCGCCTCGTGGGGTTTTCCTATGTTGTTCAATGTGGCACGACTTAAAAATAGATGGTTCTTATGTTTTCTTCTAACACACTTATGACGTTGCTGCATCATGGTATTGAACCTTTCATTGATAAAGCTTTTTACCTAGTTGATAAGAAATTAGAAAAAATGATTTAGTATACACCACCAGACATATTTCGTATTTGTATGGTTACTATCGGTATCTATCCTTACAGACTCCACTTATTAATAAGCAATCTTTGTGAGATGTTTGCTCGTAAATTATCCAACTGGTCTTGCTCAGTTTAATGTAGTGTCGGGTCCGATCCTCATTTATATTTGTGCGTTATTATTTCCTCAGGTTATACAAGTCGATGTCGCACAGACACGAAACCACAGAAACCCATCGAAGTGCGAGGATATACAGGGTCTTTGGTTAGTCCGGGGTATCCCTATTCCTACCCAATCATCACTTGTACCTGGAAAATTGTGGTCCCGGATGGTTATATAGTGGAGGTGAAGATTGAAGATTTTGACATGGCCTGCTCGGGAGGAAGTAAGCTACTGGTGGGAAAAGATACGTTTTGCGGCTCGAACAAACCTTCCGGACTGTTGACATCTGAATCGGACATGATGATACAGATGATCATAACGGAGGCGCAGGACAACCGTGGTTTTCGTGCCACGTTTACAATGACAGAAAGAGGTTAGTAATCAAAGGTGATGTTGCAATAATATTTAGTAATTCGGACTACTTTCCCCGTAATCTAGACTACAGTGCCTGGGTTTTAGTCTACCATGGTTAGATGCTACCTACATTTATATGTTGATCCAAACAACGGTTCAACGCTATTACATTTAACATAAAGGCCGACCATCATCCTCATTTTCAACTGACAACGTGTTGTCCCGAATGTAACATCGTTAAATGCTAAAATTGGTGCAACAGAACCTAGCTTTCGTTAGTGCTGGAAGAGACTGAACATGTTGGTCTATATCACTCAACATTGCTACAATCTTGGGCAAAAGGACAAATTTACAATTGTGGGGCGTTTTTCAATTCACACATGCCCAAACTTTCCCTCCACCCCACAAACAACGTTGGACGCTTGTATCCAGAACTTTTCCCCAGTTTTAATATTGCGCAATAAGTTGGGGGAGGGAGAACCGCAGCAATTTTTGAAAAGGATGCACTGTTTTATGAGGGGCACCGAAAAATTACAGAAAATTATGAATAATGCACTACTGTCCCAAGGACTTGTCTCCAGGATTGTAAAGCAACATGCTGGTGTTGCCTCACCATCACTACTAGAAATACGTTTTTCGCAAAATATTACATGCAACCTGATGGCCATTTCCGGTCGTCGCTTCTCTCCACCCAAAAAGTAAGTCACTTTTCGGGTGAAGAGAATTAGAAGCGACGACCGCACGCTAATGGCCTACGTCAGCGAGCACTGTTAGATAAAGATAATTTCATGAGCTTACCTATTACACCGTTGCTTATGTTCTCTTATCCTTTGAAGAACTTGCTGTGGCGTCGATTGTTCCATGGATAGTTATCCCAATCGTGTTGGTGGCTATTGGTGTGACTGTGTTTGTCACGTGGAGGCGGAACAAAAGAGCACGAGAACGTGGTTCTTCATTCAAGACTAGCATAATAAAGCGGATGAGAACTCAGTCAACCGTAAGCGGTTAAAGCACGGGGTTAAAAGTTTTAGCTATAGTTCGGCCATCAAGTTTCCATCGTTGAAAAACAACCATCGCATGACGTAGGCCTGAAGTCATTGCCTTTGCCGATATATACTGAGATAAATGTTACGTCTAATTATCAGCACTGTTAGATGTCAGTCTCAAAGCCAACCAGCCATGGTTATTACACGTTCGCGGCACTGATAATACTGATACTGGTTACACATCTTTTTTTTTTTTCAAGCATAACAGCGGCGACGGTTAAGATAAAGAGTCTGCGCCGACTCTGCGTTCATTTTACCCCTTGTCTTTATCAGCACTCCTTTCCACGGGAATTAAAAGCTACTAAAGGCTGGTTTTCACTAGCGACGGAGTCGAAGTCGTAAACGGAGTGGCAAGAGCGCTTATAACCTAGTGAAAATTAAAAATCGGAGTCGTAAGCGGAATCATAAAGGCTGGTTTTCACTAGCGACGGAGTCGGAGTCGGAGTCGTAAGCGGAGTCGTAAGAGCGCTTATCACCTAGTGAAAATCAAAAATCGGAGTCGTAAGCGGAGTCATAAGGGCGACGGAATCGGAGTCAGAAGAATCAGAACGTTTCCATTTCTTCCGAGTCCGCTTACGACTCCTTCGCTTACGTTCCCCTTATGATCTGTGAAAACCAGATTGTCGGAGTGGAAGCAGAAGCAGAAGCAGAAGGATTAACCAATCGCAATGCAGGTTCCCACGCTTGGTTTGGTTCTTCTGCGTCTGCTTCCGACTCCGAAAATCTGGTTTTCACTAGATCAGAAGCGGAACGTAAGTGACGGAATCGTAAGCAGAATCAGAACGCTGTTTTCACTAGATCATAGGCTCTGCGCTTCTGATTACGACTCCAACTCCAACTCCGTAGTTAGTGAAAACTAGCTTAGAGTCAGAAGTAGAAGTGGAGGAACTAAACCAATCACAATAATCGTTCCCACGCTTTGTGATTGGTTTAGTTTTTCCGCTTCTGCCTCCGACTCCGACAATCTTCACTACATCATAACCGGAACGTAAGCGACGGAGTCGTACGTTTGCGAAATCGGAACGCTGTTTTCACTAGATCATAAGCTCTACGCTTGTGATTACGACTCCGACTCCGAATCCGTCGCTAGTGAAAACCACAAAGGGAAGAAGTCGTATACGAAGATTTGTAGTCACCGGCTGGGAATGGAACTCGGGACCCCTCCCTCTTTCTCTCGGTGCATGTCATGATCAGCAGGAGAAATCATAAGAATTCAGTTCGAAAGGCAACATCTGACACAAGATGGATTCTGCTGATAATGAATAATTTCTCCCCTTTTTTTGTAAGGAGGGAACGGCCAAAAAAAACAGCCTTTGAAATTAAATTCAAGAGCTATCGAGGCATCGTGGCAGCGCGTGATTCCCAGCGTCATTTAGTAAGCAACATCAACTATATTTTAAAGCAACCCACGGCATTATTAAGGTCGGACTTTCGTTGGTTACTATTCGTTTTGGCTTCAAGCGAAGTGTTAGGGGTTGTGCTATATAAAATTTCCCTTTCGTAGAAATCGAAATGTATTTTATTAGAATAAACAAAGACAACATTGCAGTATGTAAAGAGTTCAAATGATTCAGATGGCATAAATAGCACCTGTTTTACCCGCCTTGCTGCCGAAAGGAGCCTTAATAACTAACAAATACAAAATACTGTGATAAATATTGAGAAAAATGTTTTTGGTCGCGCATCGCGTCCTAATAGCTAATACTCTCAGTTGAAAGGTTACAAGCCTTTTTATGGTCATTCATATATCTTTATCCTTGGCCGAAGAAGCACTTCTCAATTTTTTGCAACTTCATCTTTGGGTTTAATTAAAATAGGTTCTAGAGTCGTGAGGGTATATTGTGAAGTAATTGAATTGTGGCAGTTAATTGCAGGAAAGCAAAGACACTTAACCTTTTCACTCCGTGTGTCAATTATGGAGTTAGGAAATTAGTAGAAAAGTTTCGCACTATGGAGCTGGGAAAAGCTACCATGCAACCAGTTAGTTCAAAAAACCATTATATTTAGCAGTAGGTTTGCCGAATGACAACTTTTGCAAAATGGAATTTTGAATTTTTCTCTCGCTGGGAGGGTTACGTTTGCCTCGCTCCTTTACAAAGGAAGTTACGTACAATCTTCCAAACTGCAGCTCGAATTTCCTGAGTACGCCAACAGTACAAAAATGGATTTATAGACGAGTTCAAAAACGCTATTGTATCTGCAATATGCAATCGGTTATCCAGAGGCTGTCCAAAAGCCAAAATGATAGTAACTACCAATATTGGCAAATAACAAAAGATCATACAAATGAAATATATGAGGGTATTGATGGCACTCTTTGTAGATTGTTTAATTTTCGTCGTATCAGCACTCAACCTGTTTATGGCCTGTTGTTGTGATCGAATAACCAACGTGTGATGCCGCACGATTTGGAAAATTCTGATGTACGAAAAAGTTGATATGAAGAAGCAAATAGCAATGCCGCTGACAACTATAACAAGAAATAGAAGACTTCTTTTCCAAATCCTGAGAAATGACAAAACAATAAACACCAACCAGAGGATTGCTGAAGTATATAACGCACGTTTCACTGTCATCACGTCGGAATAACGCATATGGTAACGAAGAGCTAAAAACCGATCCACGCTGATGGCTGTCATGGTGGAGAGAGAAACACCACAGGCTAGAAAAAACATGACCTCCGTTGCTTGTTTTAAAGCGGAACTGCTTTCTGAGTAGATAAGCGCATTGGAAATGTAAACTGGTTGAGCAACAAGCCCGACAAGAAGGTCTGACACCGCGAGACTGCACAAGAAGACTATGGACGGTGCTGAACGGAGCGAAGGAGTCCTCGATATGGCTGTCAACACCAAAGCATTTCCAATGATGGATACGAAAATAAGTGGAGCGTTGAGAATACAATTAATTACTTCAATTGTTTCGGGATAATAACTGTCTTGCATATTGTTCATGTCATCGAGTTCTGAATCGTTTTTCCTAAAGAGGGAAAGGTTTAACATCTCCAATTCTGTTTTCAATTCCAGTTTGTAATACGTTTCTAAGGCTTCCCTTATTGATGGTACCCAATCATCTCTCTAGGACGTCAGTAACAAAGTTGGCAAATTATTTAATGTATACACGTCTTCATCCAACCACAGAGTAATATTTCATAATGATGATGTAGTTTGCTTGATGTGCAAATTATTGTTTGCATTTGATGGATATCGCCCGCCGGAAAAGAAAGTAAACTACAATAGCACGTCCAACAGCTGTGGTAAAATGAAGAGTTAACAATGACAAGGAGGAAACAGAACATCATAACTTAAGCACAAGATGAAGTCAAATTATTTTTTGACTGGGTCATGGAAAACAGAGGGGCATATGGGTCAATAAAAAACCGAAAAACCGCTCTAAAAATTACCCAAAACCGAAAAACCGCGATAGATTTCGATCAAAACCGAAAGCGAATACAAAACCATCATTACCGAAGATTTATAGAGCTAAATTTGCAAAACTCAAGTCTAGATCTCAAACGTCAGTGATATGTGGAACATAGGGACTAAACGGTAAAATTGAAGAACATATAAGTTCCCCAAAAAATCTGTTGGCCGTCTGTTGGTAGACTGTCGACCGTCAGTTCATCGACACATGACGACCAACAGACAGGCGGCCGACAGATTAAAACTAACTCTGGTTTGTTGAAGAAAACTGATACTCAAACTATCTATATCTAGCTCTTTTACCTTGATCAATAAATATGAACTCTCACGTTGAAGATTTTATGATCGACCAACAGCTCTCCTACAGTTTAACGACAATCGTCGACAGTCGGCCGACAGAATTTTTGGGGAGTCGTTCTTCAATTTTGCCGACTTAACAACATCACATCATCATTCTAAATATCAATATCATCACAGTCTCAGCACTATCTATGGATGTTATAGTCGTAAGACCGGCATATCTGCCCTAGGATCGTCTAGGAGAATTCACAAAGATCCTCGATTGAATATTGCGTTCGCAAAAAGCTCTCCCATACCTTTAAACCTCTGATAAAAAATCCAGAATCCCACATTGCAGTTTGACCTGGATTGACGGTAAAATAGAAACATATAAAATAGCTTAACATCTGACTGCACAGAGACCCAAAGAGGAATCTAACCTGCTTTATTTTTGCCAAAAAATGGAACAACCAAATGCTAAAAAACGGAAAAACCGGAAACCGCAACGGACAACAAAACCGAAAAACCGACATAAAGATGGCCAAAACCGAAAATCCCAACGCCCCCCTCTCGAAAACATGCTAGTTTGCATAAAGACGACGCAAAATGAAAAATGAAAAAAGCAAAACAGGAAAACTTCGAGCGAGGGAGCGGAAGTACCAGCTGAAGTACGGTATTGTTCTTTGGTTATAATAACATGCCAAACAAAGGAATAAAAAAACTGCAAAGGTAACAAAGGAATAAAAAAATATCAAAAAATTTAAACTTAGATATGAAGAATGGACTTGACAAGGAAAGCATTTTATTAACTTCGTTTCAAACATAAATACCTCAGTGCTAAACCAAACAAAAGGAAAGGAAGCGGAAAAAAAAAACCGCTTGAGTACTCGACAGGGGCACCCAACGAGGATTTAGTTCAAAACCGCTAAAACATAGCATTGTTAAACGTATTTTGGTATTTAAACGGTAGATATAGGCATATTTTTATCCCCTAAAAAAATTTTCATCTGTTCGGATTTCCTAGCTGAAAGTCTAGTGATCCGAAAATTCTAGGGATCAAAACTTACTTTTTCGAAAATTTCAGCCAGAAAAAAGGCTCCGAAAATTCTAGGTGACCTTTTTAGGGTAAAAATCCGTTAAAAATAGGCGATTATACCATATTTTAGATGTTCGAAAATCCTAGGAGAAGCAGGCAAGCAAGAAATTTTACAACAAATGTTCCGAAAATTCTAGATCTCAAATCGTCTTCCGAACAGATATTTTTCCGAAAATTGTCGTTGGGTGCCCCTGACTCGATCGAATTGATCTTGTCAGTAAAAGGCGCTAACTTTCAATGAATCCGATCATCGCACGTAGTCAAATATGAATAAGAAGGCCGAAAAAATACAGAGATATTTACCTGCAAAATAAAGAAAATAATGCTTACAAGAACTTGGCTCCCCAGAATGTGGAATTATCCGAAGTGTACGACTGATGGCCAACTTCAAGAAAGCTTTCCCTTAAATGAACATAAATGAAAAACTAAGTTAATTGTTACCAAGTACAAAATTAAAGATTTGCGTTAATCACATCATACAAACAATTTTCTTTGGAACGCAAAGATTTCATCTAATATTGAGTGCTTTGAATTGACGGCCATCTCACCTGCAGTAGTATCGATCATTTGTTTTAAAGATAAGTAGTAATATTGGAATCCGTCACAGGCATTCCATTCTCAGCAATTCAACATGTTTAAAGATGTCTTATGAGATCCTTGTGTGTAGTATCTCGATTCTCCACGAAACAAATCTAGTGCTCCGAACAGAAGCGATTCGTTTTAAAATGAACTTTACCGAATTCCGAACCGTCAAACTATTCCTTACTTCATTTCCTCCAATAAAATGCCAATATCTACGTTATACGTCAGCCTCTCTTCTGTCTTAATATAATCCCACACCGCATTTTTTTATGTCAAGTTCAAAAGTACAACATCCAATCCCCTACAGACTCTGCTGCTTTCGGGTCTAAATTTGGAATAGTATCTGTAAGTATTTGAGTAAACCTCAAAAATGCACTTTTATGAAAAAAGAAGTGCACAATTTTTAAATTTATAAATTTCAAATCCAGGATAGTTATTGACATGGACACCCTTCTTGATGTAATTGAGAGAGGAGTTTGATTTAATATATATTTTTTTTACTCGTTGATTTATCAGCTTTACTTAGTATCTTTGTTTTAGTTATCTCTATCTTCCTCCTATATTTGTAAAATCTGTTATACAAGTGTATGGATCTTTGTGGCGAAACAGAAATTAGGCCTAGTTCAGACGCCGTACTTTTCATGTGCCGAACCTAACTGAATAAGTTCGACTTTGGAGCAACACTGGCGCGACATCTGATTCAGACGGCGTACCGTGTGTCGAACCTAAGTTAAGTTCGACAAAAGTTCGACAGACTCTGTCGAACTTAACGCTTTTGCCACACCAAACTAAAACTGCCGTACCAAATTGATTCAGACGCCGCTCTTTTGCCGTGCTTAATTCATCAGTTAGGTTAAGCACATGAGTGGAGCGGCGTCTGAACCGGTCCTTAAATTCAAAATCAATTTGTAGCGTCCTCACAATGCCTGCCTCTAGTAGCTGTTGCTAAATGCAGGCAGTGTCAATGTGTAATAAAGTTGTTGTTGTTTGTTGTTGTTTTTGCTGTTGTAAATAATACCTTAGTGACAATGAAAATACGAAGTCTAAATGTGTGTTTGAAATAGAAAGGGAAACAAGAAACCAGTTAATATATCCTCTCAAAAAACTGGCGTCAAGCAGTTAATTTGCAAATCAAATTTGAAAAGAAACTTTGAGTTCTCCATGTTTTTTTTTTCTCACAAATGCGAATAGTCCATTTTAGAGTGACTGGTGAAACGAGGCTGGAGTTGACCATGTTTGATATATACAAACCCTTCAAGTTTGTTATGTAAATCATGTTGTTCTTATGCTACACTATAAGTAGTATTTTTTTAGGCATAATTTCCATAAGAAAAGGACAGAGGTTTTTGTCAAAACAAGGTCAACCAAAACCTCACGTTCACTCAAAGGCTTGAAGGGGCTGTATCACGGCAGTCTACTTCATTTTGTTCAATTTTGCCTATTACTCGCCCTCAATCGCTATGGAACTTAAAGTAAGCAAAGAAATTACATGTAAATGACAAAACCAGAGATCCGAAACAAACAAATATGTCTCCTGAGCATTATTTTTGAAGTTGCAAGCAGCAGGGATCAACTTTGAAAAACTGTTAGGCTGAACAGTTTTCAAAAACCCTAATTTCAATCCGTTTCAATCTTCTTCAGTTTTGCCCATCCGTGGTATCTGTTGTTTCTGTTATGTTATTTTAACCTTCCTTTAAAGTTTTGAGCGGTTATTTTTATGTTTCTCTTAATTTAACAGGCATTTTGTAATTTCCTAATTTGCTTGAATTTCGTGACACAGCTCCTTTAAGGTGATGGTGTAAGATTCGAAACAACATCGCAACAATGATGCAACGCTGTGTTGCGCTAAGAATCGTCGTTGAGAATCGTCTCGTGTAACNTATGTCTCCTGAGCATTATTTTTGAAGTTGCAAGCAGCAGGGATCAACTTTGAAAAACTGTTAGGCTGAACAGTTTTCAAAAACCCTAATTTCAATCCGTTTCAATCTTCTTCAGTTTTGCCCATCCGTGGTATCTGTTGTTTCTGTTATGTTATTTTAACCTTCCTTTAAAGTTTTGAGCGGTTATTTTTATGTTTCTCTTAATTTAACAGGCATTTTGTAATTTCCTAATTTGCTTGAATTTCGTGACACAGCTCCTTTAAGGTGATGGTGTAAGATTCGAAACAACATCGCAACAATGATGCAACGCTGTGTTGCGCTAAGAATCGTCGTTGAGAATCGTCTCGTGTAACATCACCTTAAGGCTGTGATCACACGTCAGAATTAGACTCACCACTACGAGGTCCTTTCTTTGATTTGAAAAATAAAGGTCCATCTGGTCTGACACCATGTCACGTTCATCAGAAATCGAGGAAATGATGTTTAAAACTTTCTTAGTGTCATTAAGTGGGTGGTAAGAGGTCAGTATCGCAGTATCAGTATTAGTAAAAAGGGCAAAATTAAAAAACAGTAAGGCCCGGTTCAGACGCCGAACTTTTCATAAGCGGAACCTAATTCGAATTAAGGCCGACTCAAATTATTTAGACCGGCTGAATTGATTCAGACGCCGATCTGAATTGCAGCCGAAACTAAGTTCAAAAGGGGAAAAATGCTCATTTCTGTCAAACTACTTGCAAAATGCAATAATTTATGCGTCAGGTTCGTTACATGAAAAGTTCGGCGTCTGAACCAAAGCCGTTCCAAAGTCGCTCCAAAGGCGAAATTCCCGGCCGGGCTAGGCGAAAAGAATGGCTGAGCCGTTCCAAATTGAAACAGGCGTTCCTTATTGATTTAGACGCCGAACTTTTCATGAAGTTAATTCAATGTATTGGGTTCGGCTCATGAAAAGTTCGGCTTCAAAACGGAGGCCTAAGAAAAATTTTCACCTATTAAATGCTGACTTAACAGTTAAATCTAAATGCCTTATAGTTTTGCTTATTATACTGATTTTTAACGATATTACTTGTGACTAGCAAAATGTAATCAGAATTACCTTTGCCTAACAGCCCTTTCAGGATTTTAACTCGATGATCTTCCCTGTCTGATCACTTGCAAGTGTAAAGAGTGTTTGGCTCTATAATGCAATAACTGATAGAGCCTAATTTTTATTCCTTGCATGAAAGAGACTTTGGATAAACATTTTATAGGAAAAATCTTTTCCAACGCGTCGACAAAGATAAACATTCTGAGACTGACAAACAGCTACGTGATGCTCGCAATTTCGGCCCATCAAATACAAAGAACCAATTCTAGATATCTTCAGAAAGTGTCGGGAACCTTTGACTGCCTGTCATACGTATATTTACCAAATCTATTTGTGTGAGTCTATTGGTGCAAAACTATTACTTTAAATCAAATGACCTTTCACCATTGCTGTATACGTAGTTTTGACTATTTTTTTTTTGCCGCGTTATTATAAAAGATGTTTTCTCACAATTTTTTCACATTCTTTCATTTAGTCGACAAATCTATGTAAATATAATACTGCGACTTTTTAAAATTTGTACCAGAGAAATAAAGACTTAAAAAAAACCAACAAAAAGATAATAGCAGACTTCAGCTTCTACCATGACTGATTTTCATCCGTTGGATTGATTTTGACATATTTTAAAGTGTCCTCCTTATCTGTGGAAAATCACCTGCCTAGCTGCTCAAGTAGCAGGCATGTTGAAGACCAGCCATGAAAACATAGGTTAAATCTGGTACCTCGTCTATTTCGCCACTGCCAAAGAAAAGGTTTTACATTTTCTATGTTTTGAGGTATGATTTATTACCAGAAAAATGAAAGATACTCGAATAAACGGGCCAGAGGAAAACAAAACAAACAAACGCGAGATATTACCACTGATGCAAAATCCGCGTAACTTGGTTGGTGGAAAAGAATTATTAATTTATCTTTTTTCACTAGAATAAGGGGAGGGTTCAGATCTTGAAGGACTGGTCAAATCGGGAATTAAAAGTACGCAAATTACTCGTGAGTCTCTCTGGATATCGTGATCAATTGACTCAATAATTCACGTACAAGCATGAATTGAACGTCTTGTGGACATTGTGAGAACTTCGTTTTTGTCACACTTGTCATATACACTCCGGCAGGTGTATTTTTCTTTAATTTTGACGTTGTTGTAAATTAAGTCGTTCTATTCCATTTAAGGACAAGTTTAATCAATTAATCTTTAGGAACGCAAACTGAAACTCATTCAAAATCCAAAAAGTTCACAAAGATGTCGAAACTTAGGTGCCGAAAAATATGACAATTATGAAAATAGGAAATTATGGTTTAAAATTTTTAGTTAATGGAAGAAAATCTAAGATGTGACCATTCGATTAAAACCTAGTATTTAGCACTACGTCTTCATCACCCCATTTTTACAGTATTTAACAAAACCAAAGTTTAAATTTTTCTCCGCTAGTGGGGAAAGACTAAGTTTGTCTTGCTCGTTTACGAAAGAATTGACGGATTGTCTTCAAAACTGCCGAACGAATTTCTTGAGTACGCCAGCAGTACAAAAATGGATTTATGGACGAGTTCATAAACGCTATTGTGTCTGCAATGTCCAATCGGCTATCCAGAGGCTGTCCAAAAGCCAAAATGATAGTAACCACCAATATTGGCAAATAACAAAAAATCATACAAATGAAATAAATGAGGGTATTGATGGCACTCTTTGTAGACTGTTTAAGATTCGTCGCATCATTACTCAGTCTCTGTATGGCCTGTTGTTGTGATCGAATAGCCAACTTGTGATGCTGTACAATTTGGTAAATTCTGATGTACGAAAAGGTTGAAATAAAGAGGCAAATAGCAATGCCGCCGACAACTATGGCTAGGAAAAGAAGACTTCTTTTCCAAATTATCCTGAGACATGACAAAACAACAAGCACCAACCAGATGCCTGCTATAGTAAATAATGCACGTTTCACTGTCATCAGACCCGAATAACGCATATGGTAACGAAGAGCTAAAAACCGATCCACGCTGATGGCTGTCATGGTGAAGAGAGAAACACCACAGGCTAGAAAAAACATGCTTGTTTTAAAGCGAAGCTGCTATCTGAGTAGATAAGCGCATTGGAAATGTAAACTGGTTGAGCTACAAGTCCGACAAGAAGGTCTGACACTGCGAGACTACACAAGAAGACTATGGACGGTGTTGAACGGAGCGAAAAAGTTCTCAATATGGCAGTCAACACCAAAGCGTTGCCAATGATGGATATCAAAATCAGTGGAGCATTGAGGATACAGTTGATTATTTCAATTGTTTTGGGAGAGTCCATATTTCCCATGCCATCGAGTTCTGATTCGTTTTTCCAGAGAGAAAAGTTTATCATTTTTAGTTCAGTTAAGTCCAATTTGTAACTCATAACAGTAAGCGTTACTGGCTTTCCTTGCTGTCTGAATGGCACCCAGGCAACGTATGTATGCGCTACGCATGTCTTTATTATAACTGCGCCTGTAAAGGAGTGGGCAAATTAATAAAACGGACCTTTCTCTGCATAATGACGATAGTAAGGTAGATGCGCAAATTATAGTTTTGCATTTGATGGGTATCGCCCGCCGGATGCCACGGGGATAGTTAACTACATTAATCACTGAAGAACGAGATCCTAAAGCAAATTATGTCGTTTTGATTGGGTCACAAAGCTACGCTAGTTTGCATAAAAGCAACAGAAAGTTATTACAGACAAAAGATGAAAACTGAGTCAAAACTGCGGGTTAGGGAATGGAAGTTGGGCATTGTTCTATGCTAATTGCACGCCAGTAAAGAAAATTAGACGACTGAACCAAAACAAAAAGGTTACAAAGACATTAACATGACAACGAAACAAAAATTTTGTGATCAAGTTTTTCTCTCCAAGTTTGTCTGAAAGACTTCTTAGCAACCTGTGATTTAGTGATTTAGTGTTCGGATTCATAGCAGTTCAGGTTATTTCAGTATAAAATGGCGCTGATTAACGATATTTTCGTCGGTAATAGTCAAACAAAGAAAAATGGTGCATTAGTGATACGCCTAAACATGAAGTCAAATTTGTGGCACCGTCCTTCAAATGAGCCGAACTCAACTAGTTGAGTTCGGAGGTGCGGCGTTTGGCCCCTTTTAGTTTGTATGGTGGCATACAGAAGGAACATCCAACGAAGGTTTCTTCCTAATACATTGACTCTCCAGAGCACGTTTAAATATCTAGAAATGCATTCTAAGAGGCACTACAAAATGTGTATCTGTTCGAAATTACAAGGGCTTTATTACTATTTTCCCAAAAATTTTAGATGCAATTTAACGTATTGCAAAGGTAAGAATTTTCCTGATTCCTCTCTCCATCACATTTTTGAATACGAAATTTTTAGGTTTCCTTTTATTCTACGAAAAATAGCCTATCCTGGGGAATAAAATGCGAAAATTAAACTTCAGAAAATCGTAGGCAATTTATTAGATAGGCTTCGAAAATTGTACATGAATGGTAGGGTTATCTAGAAATTTGTCGCCGTCCTCAAGTGATAGAAAATTCTAGGCAATATTTGCTTCTCCGAACAGATTTTTTACATCTTCGTCCCTCCAAACTTCAATAGAGAAATCGTCAAACTGTCACAAAATTGTAATCAGAATTCCATTGGCCAACAAAAACAAAGCCCTTTTTTCTGGATTCAGTATATAACTCCATGATTATAGGTCTTGTAAACGTGATCTCAAATTGAAGATTTGTCTCTACAATGCGATGAAAAAAGTGTAGAAGTTTTATCGTGTGGATTAAAGAAACTTTGGATAAACATTTCATAAGCAAGAACTGTTATAACGCGTATAAAAATTACGTGCCGACTGAGAAAAGTCTACGTGACTTTTGCAATTGAAACAACTTCAAAATAAGCAAACAACTCCCCATCTTGAGGGGATGTTGGAAAACTTTGACTTCCTGCCATACGAATGCTGTTCATAAGACCAAAATGGCTTCATTAGGGCAAAACTACTATATCAGCTTTAATTTTAGCCGACTACTCCCCATTACTTTCTGGTTTTTATTGTTTAGCTTATTTATTTAGTCGACATTCTCTGATGTAAATATATCAAATGAATGTGTTGTAAAGTTCGTTCTTCACAATGGCGACTTTTTTTCATAACTTATAATCGGACAATAACAGGCCTCAGCCAGCTTATACCGTGACTGATCTTGGATCTTTGAGTATATTGACATTTTAAAATTGTCTTAGTTTCTTATTTGCCAAAAAATCACCTGCCTTGCTGCTCACGTAGCGCGACGCGTTGAACATTAGCCATGAACACAATGGAAAGATCCGTTATCTCGTCCGTTTACTTCATGAGCGGAAGGTTTTGCGTGTTCTAACTTATTTCATACAGCCAAAAATGCACGATACTCAAATAACCGCCAGGAGAACCAAGAACAGTTTTAAATGTAAAATAAAAAAAATTCAAGATACTACCATGACAACAGTTCGCTTGAGCAAGATTTTTCATGCTGTCCAATTGCGTTTGCTCTATCTCTAACACTTTTGTATCGCAGTGAAACAAAATGACGTCCATTTTGAGACTGACTGTGGCTTTTTGATAGATAGATAACTTTAGTACCCACATCTTAGCGCTGCTAAAGTTAGGTAGTACTTTAAACCATTCATTCATTTCTCTTTCGAAAGTTCTGGAACAGTCGGCACGATTACTATCACATCTGATTGGTGTATATCAATTACGGCCCCCAAGCGCGAGTCTGCGAGAAAAAATGGCGAAAACAAATGTTGAAGCCACGCCAGTAAAACCAGTGAAATATTGCATGTCAAGTAGAATTTTGGAGTGTACCAAAATGCAAGAATTTACTACGGGACTTATTACTTTGATGGAAAGAAGAAAAGGAACGTTGAATGGTGAAACAAGAAGTTATAAGTAAGCTTAGAACTTGTTTCTTGGAAATTTTTTCCTTACAACTGGAAGGGTCTGCATGACAATGCAAGCTTGAATGATAAAGCGCATCTTTCACGCGGCTCCTAACTCTAACTCTAACACAGCAGCACTCGCCCGCTAACCTCGCCAGTTACGCAGACTAGGCACACGAGTGCTTTAACCTTTCGACTTGTTTCTGACTGAATTCCAGGTGAAACTGGCTCGATAGTTTCAAAACAAACGTTTCTGATCTGATTTAGACCTAAACAGAACTCACTGATAATACATTACATTACTGGAAAACTGGTATTTTTACGGATACGTCTTAACTACTTACAGACGGAAACTAGACGGCAAAATCAGCCACTGCAAGCGCTACAAATTTACCAACCAGCACGACTTATTGGGTGTTCATACCTTCTCCTTCTTCCAGGAAGTACAGTACGTTGCCCAGTATCCTGCCGGTACCAGTATCCGGCCGTTTGAAACAAAAACTCAATTTTTGCAGCGCCCTTTTTAGTTTTCGGTAAACAAAGTATTTCGAATGGAAGCTGAAGATTTCAGCTTTAAAATGCAAGTTTTGACGGATTTACAGCTTGACAGACAGTCGGAGAAGGCGCCGTTCTGTTCAGGTGAGTAAACTTTTCATGGCTAATATTTACGCTGTTTTAATACTGCGCAGTAAAACTAAATGGTGTTCAAATACGGGTTGGTAATTATGTGATATTTTCAAAGAAACTGTTTTATATTCAAAGTGAAGATACTTAAAGAAGTCAGGTTGTCAGGAAATTCATTAATTCTTCTTGAAATTCAATCTGTTTGGAATAACGGAGTGCAGAAACATTCACTAAGTATTGATGTCAGGTGCACAGTATCCGGCTAGTTGTTTTTTTTGCTGTACAAAATCGATGAATTAGCTGCGTACATTATCCGTAAAGATTTATTTCATATCTATAACAATAATTAAAGCTTAGGTCATATAATATAATCTGAATAATGTAATTCTACTCAGCTTCATATGGAAAATTTCTTCACTCATTCCGAGGCGAATTGATTTGGTAAACACGGCTTGTTTCGCGTGACTGCATTTTCTATATATAACCGGAAGCGCGAAGTTGAACCGGGAATTCNTTTAATACTGCGCAGTAAAACTAAATGGTGTTCAAATACGGGTTGGTAATTATGTGATATTTTCAAAGAAACTGTTTTATATTCAAAGTGAAGATACTTAAAGAAGTCAGGTTGTCAGGAAATTCATTAATTCTTCTTGAAATTCAATCTGTTTGGAATAACGGAGTGCAGAAACATTCACTAAGTATTGATGTCAGGTGCACAGTATCCGGCTAGTTGTTTTTTTTGCTGTACAAAATCGATGAATTAGCTGCGTACATTATCCGTAAAGATTTATTTCATATCTATAACAATAATTAAAGCTTAGGTCATATAATATAATCTGAATAATGTAATTCTACTCAGCTTCATATGGAAAATTTCTTCACTCATTCCGAGGCGAATTGATTTGGTAAACACGGCTTGTTTCGCGTGACTGCATTTTCTATATATAACCGGAAGCGCGAAGTTGAACCGGGAATTCTCATACAAATGGGCCGGGGTTGCAACGGTCTGAAAAATTTCTCAAAGGGATTGAGAGATGTGAAAGAAGGCGGAATTAGTGCTAGAAAACGGCAGTCCAAATGTGGAGACTGTGCTTGAAGAAAATCAACACTGCACGTCAGACTAAATGGGGGAGTTACTTTGACCGTCGGAAGAGCCCTTCTCCTTTTTTTTGTTTACAAAAATGAAAAAAAAAAGAAGAAAAGAAAAACCGGTTCGCAAATTAGCCGCTCGCGTAGTTTTCCCCAACATATTCCAGTCATTTGTTATGTTTTGTTTCACGATCCTTGGTTCCCAGGTCGATTTATATTTTTGGAATCGAAAGCCAGACTACTTTGCAAGTGCAACAGAAGATTAAAAGTCGCTTGCCTGTCGAAATTTATGTATAATTACGTTGTTATTGTTGTGGCTGGATAATGGGCAACATAGGAGGTCTGGAAAAATATTAATTTGGCGATAGAAACAAAGGTATAAAAATAAACCTGTCTTTCTTCATGTTAAGGACTAAATAGATTGTCTCTGGGCCAAATTTCAGAACTCTTGCGATCAAGACAGGAGAGTTACTGCAATGGTAAACTGAAGTGACCGGATACTTGGCAACGTACTTGTTTGTGAACATGAATGCAAGTTATAATTATTTAGATCAGACACGTCGCGGGTTCAGGTCTATCAAGACAAAGATTTTGGGGTCGGTCTCCCTTCCTCTAATGGTAAATAGATAAACTTTGTTGTTAAAATTCGGACTCTCTACGATTACCCCGCACTATGATGATGCTAAGACGGTCTATGTTCTTGTGGAAAAGGATCAGTGATATTGTGTAACTACAAGGAAGGCTGAAATTGTATTTGTTTTATGATTTTTTAAACACAGTTCAATAATTAAAGTTTGGATTCCGCTCCTCTACCTCTTATCGAACTTAAAAACTTCCGATGAGGGAGATGTATAAAAAATGAGACAGTGATAGTTTTTGAGTTTTGGCANTGGCGATAGAAACAAAGGTATAAAAATAAACCTGTCTTTCTTCATGTTAAGGACTAAATAGATTGTCTCTGGGCCAAATTTCAGAACTCTTGCGATCAAGACAGGAGAGTTACTGCAATGGTAAACTGAAGTGACCGGATACTTGGCAACGTACTTGTTTGTGAACATGAATGCAAGTTATAATTATTTAGATCAGACACGTCGCGGGTTCAGGTCTATCAAGACAAAGATTTTGGGGTCGGTCTCCCTTCCTCTAATGGTAAATAGATAAACTTTGTTGTTAAAATTCGGACTCTCTACGATTACCCCGCACTATGATGATGCTAAGACGGTCTATGTTCTTGTGGAAAAGGATCAGTGATATTGTGTAACTACAAGGAAGGCTGAAATTGTATTTGTTTTATGATTTTTTAAACACAGTTCAACAATTAAAGTTTGGATTCCGCTCCTCTACCTCTTATCGAACTTAAAAACTTCCGATGAGGGAGATGTATAAAAAATGAGACAGTGATAGTTTTTGAGTTTTGGCAGTTGAAAAAGGAATAAGCTCTACAAAGCTCAAAAAAAGTGCCGCTAGTTTCAGCATAAGTTATTGGAAGACTGACTATCTTTATGGTTATTCAACATTTGCCTTTGATCTCATGCTCAGCTAATTTGGCAGGTGACAGAACTTTATGCTTAGCTAATTTGGCAGCTGGTGACAGACCTTTATTGGCGTTTTTTTCTGATAATAGCACTAATATACACACAGACCGGGTAATTTTTCTGGTAATAATTTGTGCCTTTCACTAATTAATAAGTAGAAAATCGAGCAGTTGTTTGAGTTCTGATGAACGGTAAGTAGGAGTAATGCGCCAGTATGATTAAGGTTTAATTATTACGCTTGTATATTACGCATTTTTATAAAGGAAAAACTAATTAATGCTGAGAATCTTTAAAAACAAATGTAAACAAATGAATAAACAAATGCTTTTAAAAGTATACACGTTGGAACTGTTCTTGATATTTTCGAGTAAGGGTAATTCTTAATTTAAAAAAAAACTAATTAAAAAATGGGGGAATAACTGTTTAGTATTTTTCTTTGAGTTAGCGAAAGAGGAACTTTTAAACAGTCTCAATGGAATCGATTAACGCCAACTTAGTAAAACAACAAACTAAGACTTGTTGAAATATAAATGAATGCAGCGCTCATTTTGCGGTTCATTGATCAACGGTTATCCAAGTGGGTCGTAATAAATAGCGAAAAAGCGATCACCACGCTCTCGGTCGTCATTGCGAAGGCATACTTAATTATTTTCTAAATTTCAACAGATAGAGAACTTTTGAAAAAATTATTGTGTTTTGACGAATTTTTGGAAGTGCAGTATCTCGCTCAGCACACAAATCTTCACGGAAACGAAGTTTAGGCAAAGTTCAAGGAAGTTTGCATTGCATGGCGAAGGTCTCGTTACAAATACCAGTTTAACCTTCAAGGCCGCTAACTACCTCCGTTTGTTTACACATCATTTTTCGGACTACCTTTACAGCTGACGTTCGGATTTCACGATTACACCAACAGTACAAAAATGGATTTACGGACGAGTTCAGGAACACAACGGTGTCTACAAAGGACCAATTCCGGTCGTAGCCTATAACTAAGGTGGTTCGTAGCAATGAATAAGATAGATAAGGTAAGTAACAACATATCATGCAGATGTAATATATAAAAGTCTTTAAAGCATGTTTCTTTGATATTATCATGTTATTACTATCGGGAATATTTACACCAATATTAAAACTGTTCAAAGCTTGTTGCTGAGCGTGAATCTGGATCTGATGGTGACGAACAATAAAATAAATTTTGATGTAAGAAGCGGACGAAATGACTAAACAAATTGTGATATACACTCCTGCAATAAGAAAAACAACTTCTGATTTCCAAACTTTAAGGCATAGTAAAAGTATGGAAACAAACCAGAGACTTGCTGAGGCATATAATGCACGTTTTGTTGTCATTAAATTCGGATACGCCATGTGATAGTGGAGAGCTAAAAGTCGATCTACGCTTATGGCTGTTATTGTTGTGAGGGAAACACCACAGAGGAAAAAAGACATAAATTCTTCGACTTTGGCAAGAGGCCCACCAGTTGAATGGTGAAGTTCATTGGCAATGTAAACAGGTTGGACAATTAGCCCAACAAGAAAATCTGTAATAGCGAGACTGCATAGGAGGATTGTAGACGGTATCGAACGAAGCGAAGGAGTTCTCATGATGGCGACCAACACCAAAGCATTACCAGTGATGGATGTGAATATTAGTGGAACATTGAGGATGCAATTTATGACGACAACAGTTTCCAAGTTAGAACTGTTCTCCACATTTCCCATGTTGTCGCGTTTTGTTCCGTTCTTTTTGACAAAGGAGTAGTTTAGCATCTTAAATTTCTTTTTTAACTTTTGTTGATGCACGTCAAGTTTCCTTTAAAAAAAGACACGGTGACTTTGCAGCCGTTATTCATAATTTATCCTAGTGGTGTAACTGGCACCTGTTTGACTCTTTAAAAAGCCTTACTCTGTTTGCCATTAATTAAAACTTAATTTAGCCATACTTTGTCTAATACGCTTTTATTGACGCGCAATTATTTAAACAGTGCATAAAACATTCATCGCATGAGTCCAGGCAGGAGCCGATTGTAAATAGGGACCTCTAGCAAAGACGACGACGAAGGCAACGAGAATGTAAGAAAAAAAAAAGGTTTTTGAAGCAAAACAACATCTTTGCACGTGCATCACGCTTTTTTTGTCATTTCTTTGCCGTCACTGTTCACGACTACTGCGTGAAAATGCCTAATTTCTCGTTTTATTTAGGACGTAAACAAGCGACAACGAATTTTTCTTTCTCTTTCTTAACTTAAGTGCGGCCCTCAAGAAATCAACTCCAGGAAAATTCGCCTACATTTGGCATTTTCGGCGAATCGGAATAAACGCGACAAAGTTTGAAAAACGCGAATTCATTTTAAAAGTGACTTTTTCGCTGCCGTCGCTGTCGTCGATGCTAAAGCTCCCTAACAGGTCTAATTTCACTGCGCCCCTGATGAGAATGACAGACCTTCTGAGCAGACTATTTAACTTTTAAATTGCCATCAGTCTATGTTCCTGTTAACTATAGTGAGCTCGCTAGAACTAACTAACATTCTGCCGTAGATAATTCTCAATATAATTTTTGTGTCATCGCTAAATGAGTATTCACCACTTAGTTGATGCTACATTCATAGTGAAAAAAATCTAATGTATTTTATCCTATTTCCCCGTTTGTTTAGTCTACTATCGGTGAACTACTGTTGTGGTCATTATGAACTACTTGTGTGGTCACTGAACTGATTGTCTTTTCTAAACTATGCACACAAAACAAAAAAACAAAAAATAATGAAAACTAAATAGACTCAGGTTAGTGATGGTGCCTGTAGTGTTCTTAAGGCGTGGTGCAAAAGCAAAACAAAAGTTTCCCAGTAAATTATTAAGATATAAATATATTTATTTCCACCCATTTTCGCCAAAAAAGCAGTCTGAAGAAATCATTTCCACCTTTAAAGTAAAACAAAATCTATTGTTTCTCCCCATTCCCTACCCCTAGATCGCTTCTCTTATGCTGGGTCCAATCCATTTCGCTAACTATACAGGTATAGGTATACTCAAATTGGTGGAAAAGAACTGGCCTGACCTACAACGTGGATATGTAATGACATGTTTTGTATTACTACAATGAAATTAGACTGTGGTTGTCGTTTATAAACTTACAACCTGAGAGCTAAGTATTCTAAGTCGTTACCTGACATCTAATTTAAATGGTGAGGATCCTGGAAATTTTTGCTTGTAGAATCCGGATCGAATCCAGAAATTTTTGCTTGTGGAATCCGGAATCCTCCTAACGATTGGAAAATCCAAGTTCCACTTTAGTTACAAAGCCTGGAATCCCGAGGTTCCGGAATCCGGAATCCACGGCATGGAATCCACAATCCAACACTGTCTTAGATACCCTTACCCTTACATGGGAGGAAATTCTTCATAATTAACTTTTATGCGAGACCACACTACCGAGTCAGCTCCCTCCGTTTATTTACCATCGTCTTCTGCATTATCTTTTTAACGCCGACCTTCGGATTTGACGATTACGCCAACAGACCAAAAACGGATTCATTGACGAGTGCAAGAACACCACAGTGTCCGCTAAACACCACTTTGCGTCCCAGTCTATCGAAGTGGTAGATAAATATGCAACTATTAGAAATGGTAAATAGCAAAATATCATGCAAATGTAATATATAAATGTGTTTAAAGCACTTTTCATACATGTTAGTTAACATTATCGGCTGGAGTAGTATTCAGACTAGCATTTAGCAAACACTCAAAGAACGTCCATTTAGACGCCAGTGTCGACAAAAACAATCTGAAGCGGGCGTTTTAAATGAAAAGGACAGGACTAGAGAAGTGTCAAGACCAGATTGGCCCAAAGGTATAAGCACGCTCAAGCAAAGAATAACTGAGTAGAATATGCTAACTTTGTTACTTTTTTCGTCACATTTGCAAATGTTTAACATTCTTGTCTTCTCAATGTTTCGGACACCAGTGCACCTTTTTTTTTACCTGTTATAATAAGCGCTCAAAACATGGCTCGAGTTATCGAAGGTAAAATAATATGGAAACAATCTGAGGGGTCACAAAAACTACTTCGAGTTAGCGGGAGGTTCGAGTCATCGACGGTGAAATTACAGTAAATGTATGAAGGAAACCCTGGGGAAATCGATTTTGGTTCGATCGAATTAGCGCGAGGTTCGAGTTATCGCGGGAGTCGACTGTAGATTAAGCCTCATACATTCAATGAAAGTTTGTTGTTGTTTAAAATGAGCGGCTTGTGAAATTAGCAATCCTTCACCATAAGTACTGTAATCCGCTTCAGTTTATGTTACACTGTTATAATGTTGCGATTTTGAATTCTTCTTTAAATCCTTTGTTTTTCCCATTGTTAAGTTTTGTTTTCTTCTTCAAACGATGTTCTAGTTTTCACCCACACTTTCCCTTCTCACAGTTCCAAATAAACCATGCACCAAGTTAAAAGAATGCTATTATAATATAGTTTTCTTCCCGTGAAATCCGTCCAAACTTCGAAGAGCTATAAGACCTTAAAATAAATAATATCGGTCACGCATCTTACAATTGGAACATTTATAACTTAGAACAAACGCCACTGAATCGTAGTCAATAGTTACCGGCACAGTAAAAAAGGCTTATGGACGGACTCAAGCAAAATTAGCTATGAGAGAAAGACCGGACAACGTCCGACAATTGGACTAACAATAAAGGACTCTTTAACTGTGACATGGATCGAAACGCACCAATGACACCACGAGTCTTCATAGCCAATAACATCACGGCTTAACTGACAGACGACCAATAACATCGCGACTTAATTGACC
>CALNXI010002005.1:1894-24394 GCA_942486025.1 Porites evermanni
ATAAATGATGTCCAAATTTGGCATCAGAAAGAAAATTCAAGAAAGAAATGCTAAAAATTTTACATTAGTTTTCTGTATAGAATTCTATGATTTCTGGTGAAAACCCCATCTCAATCGGATGAAAAGGCACAAAGTTACATTTAATTAAAGAAATTCAAATTTCCCGCCAAATGACCATATATGGTAAAACTTTAGGGGTATTTTAACGCGAAAACTATGAAGGTAGTCGCAACGGAGAAAAGACAAATTTGCATAAAAACAAAATTGTAGTTTTTTGAGTTTAGGATGTGTGGTCTATGACGCGTATTTCGTCACGAATTACGTCATTTTGACGTCATAATGGCGTAATTTGTGACGAAATACGCGTCATAGTACCACATATGCCGAATTCAAAAAACTACAATTTTGATTTTATGCAGCTTTGTCTTTTTTCCGTTGTAAATACATTCATTGTTTTCGCGTTAAAATACCCCTAAAGTTTGACCATATATAGTCATGAGGCGGGAAATTTGAATTTCTTTAATTACCTGTAACTTCACGCCATTTTATCCGAATGAGATGGGGTTTTCACTGTAAATATTGTTTTTCTGTAACAAAAATGTTTGTAGCATTTTGAACAGTGTTTATCAAATTTTTAACGTTGTTACTAAAAATAGGTGTCACTTATGACGTCATACTTTCAAGAAAAGTCAAAAATACCTTTATAATTGTAAAAATTTATAGAAAACTTTTCTCCAATTAAGATGTTCTAATGTTTTGCTTCATTTGAAATATAAACTACCCCTCTGTAAGCCAGAAATTGAATTTAAGACCAAACGGGAGCAAAAGCCCTAGCAACCGACCATCGTGACTCACTTTGACTCTGAAGATGACTACTTGTCGAAACGTCAGACACTGTCAACATCAACAGTCCTATTCAGGATTAGGTTCACCCGGACGATCAAACTCAACCTTCTTTTGAAATTTTCGTCTTGATGAACATACAAGTAAGTATCTCTAAGAAGAGCAGCTAGAGGGTAGGCGTTCCCATGAGGTTTAGGAACCTGGTACCCACACAATCTAAGTTACAGTTATATAAGGCAGCTGTTATCCCGTATTTAACCTACCGTCATCTCATACAGCATTTTTGCCGTGCTAACGCGCTACTCTAGACGTTGAGCGTATCCAATAAAGAGCGTTAAGGGCTATGATGTTGGGATAAACATTCGTCGTATGGTCAATTACTATCCGGCTATGTCCGGGCTATCTACACTACATAACCAGCGACTACAGGACGCAGCTATTCTTATGTATAAAGTTAAAAACAACATGTGTCCTATCAGCCCTACTTACATTAGCACTCTATTTGTACAGCCTGCAATCATGATAAATTGGGCAATCATGACTTCAAAATACCCAGATTTAACACAGTACAGTCTCCTTTGGAAAGCACTCGCTCAGGTACATGGGCCAAAAGGTATGGAGCTCTGTTCCTAGTAACGTTAAACAAGCTTCCACGTTGTCCTTTTTCAAATATAACATCAGAAAAGTAGATCTTGGCCTGATGCTATTAGAAGATAATAATTGCTCACACTGTTCTCTTTGCAGGTCTTGATTTTAAATATGATTATGGATACATTTGTACACTATAGTTCTCCCGAATTTCGTATTTGCTCATAGGTATATAGTTTTTCCTAATTTCTTATTTCTTAACATTCTTATTTTTTCATCTTTAACTGTAATTAATCAAAAAATTTATTTATTTGTTTATTCTTTTTAACTTATTTTAATGTCCCCACACCGCTGTTACAGTTTGACACTTCAAGGGGCACCTTCAACCAGTGTGCACTGCGGTCGTTCACTTCACCGAAATCATTTGCTGTAATACAGGAATTACGAACGTTCTGATTGTGTTTGAAAATTAGGCTGTATCTTCACAACCTAAGGAAATAGCAGGCTGTGATACCCTTCTTAAAAGAAACATAGATACCATCCTGTTACTGATCAAACACAGAATTCACGTTCTCTAAGGTATCTGACAGCCCTCCATTAACTGCAACAAGCTGTGTGCGGTCAGATGTAAGATGTAAACCAGTTGATCATGAGTGCCTGGTCAGTCACACCAAGTCTTGACCTTAACCGATCCAGCACGATGTCGTGGCGTACAGTATCGAAAGCTGCGCTGAGATCTAAAAGAACCAGCAAGTTAAGGTCACCTTCTGCGCATCCATATTCAATAAGATATCGTTCCTCACTTTTAAAAGCGCTGATTCAGTACTATGATGTTTCTTGTACGCCGACTGTAGCTCAAGGTGCGGTCCATTGTTAAGATCGTCATATGATCAATCAGTTGATCAGCAGCTGCTCTTTCAGATAACTTAGAGACACACGGGAGATTGCTTACTGGACTAAAGTTTTTGTACGCGATGTCTAGACCACACTTCTTTAACGTGGGTAATGCGAGGGCCTACCTCCATTCCTCTGCAAACAGACCAGATTCAAACGACATGTTGATCATACAGGTGATTACCGGTAACGGTTTATCAGGAACCTGTAGAACCACAGATGTAAGTGCAGCATCTAAAGGACAAGATTTCATGGCTGCCTTTCCAATAATTAAAGAAACTTGGCCTTGTGTCAAGGTCTTGAAGTTTGGGAACTCTGCACATTCGCGCAGATCAGGATCAACGCAGTTTGCGCATGCGCCCATGTTATCTGCGGACGCATCGTCATCGCCGTCAAGAGACTCAGATGACTGAAGGGCGTCCAGTGAGTCATTGATACGTTCAATCTTCAAAACAAAATAGTTGCCAATTAGCCAGATTATCGGGAGGTATGTGATCTGGAAACGAGACATCATTCGGCTCAAATAGCAATGAACTGGTTGTTAAAAACAACTTTCTCTGGTTCGAGCTGGCCTCAGCGATAACATTAGAGAAGTAATCACGACGTGCACCGTTCATGAGATATGTGGTGTGATTAGGTGCAACCTTGAAAGTGCGAAAGTCCTGCTGGGAATTAGTATTACGCCACTCTCTATTTTGTGCGCTGTAGCCTTTCCATGTTTGCATGACTCATAGTTCATTTCTTTTGTGAGCGGGTTAGAGGACTGATTCACCAGGGTATTAAAATACGAGAAAATATATAAATATCATAAATAGCGTGGACGGTGAGCAGAGTCGGTGGTCTCTTTTTCTAGGTGTTTTGTGACAGCAAATTAAAATGGAATCCAATCAGAATTGCAGTTTTCAAGATAGTTTTAACTAAAAAAGCCCAATATTTATTATATCTATTTTTGCGCTCACTTTTTCTTAGGTACTTCAGTTAATGGCCGGATCGTAAGAAGTCGGAAGACGCATTTCGCGTCAGCGGAAACTTTCTTTGAATCAACGCCGATCTATCAAAATTCATACGTTGCTTGAAGGCTTGTAGGAATTTGCAGTAAAAAATTAAAAGATATCACCTTCAATTCAATGATGATCTATACAAATTCTTTTGTCTTATTTCTCAAACCTTCTCGAAGCCTTGTATGATTTGGTCTATTGGATTGTTTTGCTCATGACTCAGAGCTCGAGTTGTGGGTACGTCTTCCACCATACAAGCGACACTACTTTTGGCTACTTCTCACTGGAGAGTATACGTAAGGAACGGTTGACGCTTGGTGCTGGAGGATTGGTGCCTGGGTTCCGGCATACAAGGGTGTTGTATTTACACCACGGGTCCCTGAAACGAAACTTTGTGTACAGTAGCACCAGGCTTGTTTTTAAGGAAAAAAGGACGAGTGAGAAGTGATTAGTGAACCGAGTAGAGGACTTAAGGGGGGGCTGAGCCTGGAGACGTTCCTTCGATGCCGCCGATCTGCCCTCCGCCAATAACTCTGCAACAAGCCAATTAAGTTAGCCTATACAGACGCNACTAAAAAAGCCCAATATTTATTATATCTATTTTTGCGCTCACTTTTTCTTAGGTACTTCAGTTAATGGCCGGATCGTAAGAAGTCGGAAGACGCATTTCGCGTCAGCGGAAACTTTCTTTGAATCAACGCCGATCTATCAAAATTCATACGTTGCTTGAAGGCTTGTAGGAATTTGCAGTAAAAAATTAAAAGATATCACCTTCAATTCAATGATGATCTATACAAATTCTTTTGTCTTATTTCTCAAACCTTCTCGAAGCCTTGTATGATTTGGTCTATTGGATTGTTTTGCTCATGACTCAGAGCTCGAGTTGTGGGTACGTCTTCCACCATACAAGCGACACTACTTTTGGCTACTTCTCACTGGAGAGTATACGTAAGGAACGGTTGACGCTTGGTGCTGGAGGATTGGTGCCTGGGTTCCGGCATACAAGGGTGTTGTATTTACACCACGGGTCCCTGAAACGAAACTTTGTGTACAGTAGCACCAGGCTTGTTTTTAAGGAAAAAAGGACGAGTGAGAAGTGATTAGTGAACCGAGTAGAGGACTTAAGGGGGGGCTGAGCCTGGAGACGTTCCTTCGATGCCGCCGATCTGCCCTCCGCCAATAACTCTGCAACAAGCCAATTAAGTTAGCCTATACAGACGCTTCCCTGCTCGAATGCACTCCCCCGGGGGAGGGTTCTTGCGTGTGCGCGGAGATGATGCACACGAAATGCAGCGAGAACGTTACCGCCTCTCCCCTCCCCCTATCCCACCCTACCTCGTAGCCAGACGTCTCTCTTTCGATAAAAATGTTCGTGCAAAGGAATGCGGGAAGGAGATAACGGGTAAGACGCTTCGCCTGCCGCCGTATACCCTTCTCATGGTCCCTTGCGGTTCATCACCAGTCACTCGCGTTTCGCGCTCGCCTCTGCCATGATAAAAACGAAGCGCCTGAGGAGGCGGCTGTATCCCACCGATTTTTGCCTCCGCCTTTTTTCAACAAGGAGCCTTGTTCCCATCAATAGTGTACCATGCAAAATACTACAACCACTTCGTAAGTTTGACTTCTGGAAAACTTTAATAAATTATCGCACAAGTTTAGAAAAGTATACATCTGATCACAAAACGGTGTGATTCGCGCGAATAATTTCATTCAATTCATTGTTAACCAAGCTTAACAAAACCTATCCTAGGCACAGGCTCCGCATTGGAGGAAAAAGAAGAAAAGAAATTGGCGAGCGAAGCGAGCCTAGTGGTAGTCTGGGGAGGGGAAAGGGGGGCGCCCTTTCCCCCTCCCGGCCTACTTCTCACCGATTCAATTGCTGTTTCACCCCACTGCGGAGCCTAGTGCCAGGCTACACAAAACCTTCATTTATAGAACAAGGAATACTCCGATTTACAAGCGAGCAACCAGTCGACTTCAATAGTCTCCAGAGCTATGGCTCGACTTAACAGAAGAACCGAGTCTACATAAAGGCTTCTAGAATAAATAATCCCGCGCGGGAATGTTAGCTGCCTTAGCCAATTTCACAGAATAAAAAGGCAAGAAAAACAGAGAGGAAATGTTGAAGAATGTAGGTAATGTGAGAAAATTAACACATTTCTACATAATTGCTTGGGGATGACTATCCTGGGCGGATGTTTAGCCGATACCGGCATCTCACAATCTCTGTGAGTCATACTTCGTTCTCGGATTATTGTGGCCGCTCTCGAAGTCTTATTTTCATATCATAATGCGCAATTTCTTTTCAGCCTTTTTAATGTCCGCTTTAAGCTTCCGGACTAGTTTCTTTAAATTAGCGTTTTCTTTCTCCAGCGCAACAGACTTTTTAGCGATTTGTATTTCTCGCGCGCGTTTTGCCTCGCGAGATCGCTTGGCCGCTAAATTGTTTCTCTGGCGCCTCTCCCAGTATTTAGCGTCTTTGCCTTTGCCTTTCTCGACAGAGTTTGAGTTCGTTTTGCGGGATTTCTTCGCCGGGCATGGAGCCGTGTAGTCTTCATCATCATCTGACACCTCATCGCTTTCCTCATCAGCCTTGAGCTCGTCCTCCGAATCATTCAGCTCCGCAGATTTACAATAATCGTGATCAATATTTAACTGCACTCTCTTTCGCCTCGTTCTAAGTTCGCGTTTGAAAATGTTCTGCTCGATTTCTTCAGGAGTGTCTCTCGGAGTAGTCACCACTTCGGCGACAGGTGAAGAAATGTTTGAGCAAGTAACAGAATTTGTCACATCAGCTAGTATCTCCGAGGAGACAATCTCTCTCTGAGAAGGCTTTTCAATGGCTTTAAAAATATCCCTTGGGTCTACCGTTGGGCCAAACAGTTCGTCTATTACTCCAAAATCGAGCGAGTCCAAGAAACTCGAACTGTTGTTGACGATACAAGACGGTGTTCCGGGGACTGGCTGCCACAGTTCATCGTTGACGTCGTCTTCGGTTTTAATTTTAATATGAGTGAGCAATTTGTTCGGAAGATCGCCATCGAAGAGGCTCAAGTTCAGACTATCACACAAAGAAGAGCTCAAATCAAATATATCTGAAAGAGATTCGTTGTCTTCTGTCGTCGTGGGGGTCGAAGGACAGGAACTTAGACCGCTATCGTCTCCTTGCTGAAAACGGAAACATTCCTCATCTGTGGGGAAAAGAATCAGTGTTAGCATGAATTACTAAATAAGGCTAAGTTTTCTTCCATTTGGTTAGTCCAAGCGCTTTCCACTGCTACATACGGTAACCTTCGGAAATCATTGAAACATCTTCGGTAATGTTCGGGAGTTGTCGGAACAAATTTTTATTTAGAAATTGAGGTAAATATGGGTAGAAAATACTCTATGGAAGCAGGAAAGGTATATGAGGACTCTGTGAAGCTCCTAAACTAATTAAGTGCCAAAGAAAAGTAACTCTTTTGGCCTTGGTATGTCATCCAGTACAGAGGCCACAGTGCCAGATCTACAAGGAGGTAAGGACCCCCCTTGAATGCATCTGTCAATATACACAATTTCCTAGTATTCCAATGATGTTTTGCTTTGAGACTGAAATTGTTACTACCAAAAGCAGGGCCATAGCCAGCACAAGGCGAGGCAAGTTTCGGGCACTGAAGGCACAAGCCTCTAGGGGGGTCTGGGGGCATGCCCCCCCCCCCCCATTAAAATTTTGAAATCTANATGGAAGCAGGAAAGGTATATGAGGACTCTGTGAAGCTCCTAAACTAATTAAGTGCCAAAGAAAAGTAACTCTTTTGGCCTTGGTATGTCATCCAGTACAGAGGCCACAGTGCCAGATCTACAAGGAGGTAAGGACCCCCCTTGAATGCATCTGTCAATATACACAATTTCCTAGTATTCCAATGATGTTTTGCTTTGAGACTGAAATTGTTACTACCAAAAGCAGGGCCATAGCCAGCACAAGGCGAGGCAAGTTTCGGGCACTGAAGGCACAAGCCTCTAGGGGGGTCTGGGGGCATGCCCCCCCCCCCCCATTAAAATTTTGAAATCTAGCGGCTCAGAAATGCTCTTTTAAGCATTTTCCGTGGCATTTTTCTTCAGAAAAGTCAATCTTGGGCAAGTGTAGAAATTCACTTATTTATTGCTTGGTGATACTGCTGGTGCCAAGTAAATGACCATCTGCATTTTAAAGCATTTGAAAAACTGTTACTCACAGTCCACATGAAACGAATTAACCTCATTAAAATGCTTTTCCCCGCAATTAATCCACCTTATATTTCCTGGTTTTATCTTAACCAATCCACTTATTTCTAGGGATTATTTTCTCAGTTAAACGTTTCTCCAAAAAAAAAAAAAGGGCAAAACTAAGATGAGGCAACTGCCTCGTCTTGCCTCATGCTAGCTACGGCCCTGAAAAGGTATGTAGAAAAATGCATACTTGATTTTGTGAGAATAAAATTTATAGCAACAAAGAAGTCTAGACATAAAAACAGTGTCACTTAATTTGACCCCTCTGTTAGAAATCATGGCTTCACCACTGTGCCAGCAGATATGTATCAAAACATTTGGTTCTACTTAATCCGATTATAAGAGCTTATCCTCTTCACACTGTTGCCCTATGGGCAGTTCTTACGGTACCACTGAGCATGTAGTGAATGATACATGAGCACGCAGAGATATGGAATTAATCTTCAAGTGCCACACCAATATCTCAGAAGTTGAAGCAGAGAAGGATTGCAGCTGGATCTCTATTACAATACAAAAATATTGTCCAATCTATGTCTCCAAACGTTCACGTATAATAATTCTCTTTGTTCTAGACATGTGAACAAACACCAGGTAATTTGCATTAACAAATTATTTCAAAAAATAAAATATTACATACACACCAGTCAAGCCCTTTTGGTTTCGTTCTCTCTTCAAAAAATTGTAATGAACACAAAGGTAGTTCAAAGTTGGCGTAAAAACAAAAGAAGGTCACTGATTGGCTGATAGGATGCTCAAATTGTCACATGAACAATATTTATTATCTTTCGTCAAGGTGTGTTTCAAAATGGTAATTCTCAGTGGCTCACATTGTTATGGTCTAAATCATGACATTTGTTTACGATCGGACATTTACAGTGTAACTTCTTTGCTTCTACGAGCACTATATATGAGGAATCAAAGATATATCCTTAAGGAGAAATAAAATTCAGATCAGAATCTCATCCACTGGTAATCAACACCCAATGCCCCCCACCTGCCCCCAAAAGGCCAATTTTTCAAATTGGTGTGAATTCTAATACAATTGCATATCAGCATATCCCCTCCGTTCCCTTCTAAAATTTCGTCTCCTTTCCCCTCCCCTGTGCAGTATCAGTACTCGTGACTGCCATTACGAGTTCTAAGTCAATATAGGAAGGAATGGTAGAATTAACACAACTAAGACTAAAAATAATGCTAGAATTTTCAGTGGATCTTCCATGTAAAGCACGGGTAAGGTAGTCCATTCGAAGAAAATAAATTTTAATTATTTGTAATTAAGACTATACAAGCGCGACCCTCCCCTTGCCGTTTATAGGGAAAGGTTGCAGTAACGGTGTGAAAGCTTGTGCTTTAAATAATTTTAACTTGCCGCTTGCCAACATTTTTCTTATATTTTACCCTATGCCGTTAAGAATGCTTTGTGATTACAATTATGCTTGATAACTAAAGCAATTTACTATGGTTTAAATTACAACGACCACGTTGTACATTTCAAAGCGCCCTCTCGCTCCTAACCGGGTTAACCGTTGCATCGCCGGTAAAAATGCTAGCATCAAACAAACAACAACTTTCTTACCATGAAAGCTCTCTGGGCTTGCTACAGTGAGTAACTCCATAGCAATATGTTCGATCAGATTCGTAGATAGAAAATTTGAGAACTTGAAACATAGACTGCCGATCACGGACTGAGTCTTTGGGTCAATGCCTAGTTTATTTACTCCATGTACATCCGGCAAAATACACGTGCGTGTGTATGCCGTGACAGGTGAATTACAAATTAGATTGCACTCATTACCATTACAGCATTACGTAACGCGAAATGTGATTGGATGTTTCCGGAGACCTCACACTTGAGCTCACGCGCGATAGAATTTGTGGTCCAGAAAGTCCACGTTTTCGTAACGTTACGAAACAAGAACAGGTCAAGAGCGCGTGCGTCGAACTGGTGATTTGACGGGGAGTGTGGGTGAGTTTGCACGTGAGCTGACCACCAGTTTGAAATATTTCTCAAGAAAATCAGATGAAATGTCGAAAGAAGGTTTTGAAATGATTAAGGTAATAAAAAGACGGTAAAAACTTCGCTGAAATTTTTTAAATCTCAACAAAATTTTAAAACAGGGTAGTGACGGCGCACAGCCCAGAGCACATGTCGAACTTTTTGTGCGTTAATGGCTTATTAACCTCGACTTCTAGTCGTTCTCAGGGTCTCTCGATCTTTTGGCAGGATGAAATTTTTACCCTGGGAACAAAGTAAAGACCCTTTTTGCTAAAAAAAGAAACGTTACGGAACGAATTTGCTTACACTTAGCATGAGACAGGGATTTAATATTAGAAAGGTTAATAGGCTTGGACTGAGGCTTGAATAAATTCTGCCAGCAGAATTAAGAGCAGAATAAGCGACTTTTGAGGCGAGTATTCTGCTTTTTCGAGCAGAATTTGAGCAGAACAAGGGAAAATCAGCGGCACTAATGATATGCATAACAACTGTAAGAAAATTTACAACTAAATAAAAAACAAATGGAAAATACTCTGTGATTAATTTGATTATTCAGAATAACTACAACACACTCACATTAAAAGTTAGCCTGAATTTTAGACGATTATTTTGACTCGTTTTTAATCTCTCAGTAACGTGTTGCTGAGAGGAGAAAACGACTCGAAGAAATCTTCTAAAATTTAGGCCAATTAAAAGTAAGATGAATTGCAATTTTGCTACGTATAATGAATATCTAATTAGTTTAAGGGGCGGGTTTGGGCGGTTGGCCCAGGCTCCCTTCTATATTTGCGAAAATAAATACGGCCAAAGGGCCGGAAATGTTTTCGGGTACCGAGCAGACTCGAAAAAAAGAAAGGTGTCCGAGCAGAATTTTGAGCAGAGAGCGATTTTTACCAGCACTGCTGGCAGGCAGAATAAGCCATTTTACGAGCAGAATTTATCCCACCCTAAGGGGGGAGGGGGGGACTCCGCACTCCGCATATGAAAGGGGTGGGGATGCTCGTCGTCTTGCTTGGGGGTTTAAATTTCGGATTCGGTCTCTCTTAGGGTAAAGGGTATTTAGCCGTGAAGGTCTCGTTTAGGGTTGCACGCGAAAAAATATAAAAACATTTATATTGTCTGTGTGTTAACATGGTCTCTTTTAGGGGTCAAAAAAAGCTTGGGCCACGCCCAGATCGGTCTCCTTTTGGGGTTTAATTCAAAAATTTCCCACGAGCATCCCCACCCCTGTCATATGCGGAGTCCCCCCGGGCGTTTACGTCAAACGGCAAACGCGAATTTGTACCACAAGACGAAGTTTCCCCTTTAGTTGTCGGTTACTGTTCATTGTTTCTTGTTTCACGCAATTTTTTATCCATAAGAATTGTTCTGAGCTGTTTTTATCTTCTCATTTTCTATTTTGAGAAATTCTCATCCTGAATCTGAAGAGACTGGGTCGGGCAAGATGTCTGTGTAGATGTGTTTTGTGGAGCAAAATATAATTTGTGTAAATTGAAATTGACTTGTCGGCAAGGAACGGAGGACTGGGTTCTAGTGTAGCGCGCGAGGGATCGCGGTTACGGGGTTTGATATAGCCGACCGGCGTGTCATTCTACGGTCGGCCTCGCCGCGTCAACTTGCTTTGTTTAGTTTAGCATGGGCTTGGCTGACCGACGCGCCCATTAGTTTTCCAAGTGTTTTCTTGTGTGTTCGGTTGCGTAGTGGAGGCAAAAAACCAGAGTCTTAGTAATAAGACCAAAGATTGCAAGTTACCAGTCAAAGGTGGCACAATTAACAGCTTTGGCTGGCCGCTATTTTTATTTTTAAGTATCGTGTCAGTTCTTTGTGGCTATTGTTATTTTTCGTCATTGTTTTTTTGTGTTTTTTTCGTCATTGTTTTTCGTGTTTTTTTCGTATTGTTTATTTTTTGGGGCCGACTCTTTATGAGTAGAGAAATGTGCTGGGTACATGTATGTCTAACTTTGTCTTCTACCGCCTTTCCACTGTTTTCTCCAGAAATTAAAATATATACAATGAAACTTAATTTATATTGTAAACTATTATCTTTGTATGTTCGAGGCTGATTCGATCCATTGAGAAAGTTAAAAGTAATATCTTCAGGAGACACATTAAGTTGAATTAGGATAGAAATCACAATGGAGAGGAGAGTAGAGTAGAATACCGTCAAAAAAAAGGGAAAAATCAAACACCATGCATTTAACGTAATTTAAATGTTCCCTAAATTGAGTCAATTCCCGGCCTCTTCTCTCTGTTTTTTATTGTTATTTATATTTATTTATTTCTGATGTCTTGTATAAAATATTGATTAATTTTCCAGGATAAAGTGTAGTGTAGATCTTATTTTTGCATGTAAAGTTGTAAAAAAAAAAAAAAAACACTTGAATCTGACGTTTGCCGTTAGCGGTATACTGACGTGAAGTTTAAACTCTCTATTTTCTTTATGGTTTCGTAAAAAGGCTTTACATTTCCACATGCATCCTGCTGATTCTGTTAGGGAAAAAAAATGTCTAAGAATGCCATTTACGCCACGCTCAGTGCTCCCACCAGAACCACCCTGAGATTCGTAGGTTACACGAGAATGAGCCGCGTGGAGAGCTTGTTCGCAAGATGCTTCGGAGGGACATACAAAGGGACATTCCCTTATTTGGCCGAAACGGGTATGTGCCTCTGAACTTCAGGATCGATTCATAGTCTCTTGAACGAAAATAGGATATACTAAAGAAGCAAGGCTGATTTTACAGTCGGAAATATATATTTTTTGTTATACAACAAAATTAGAAAGTAAAAAACAAACAGTCTGACAGACAACCAAAAAAACAAACGGAAAATTATGAAATCACTGTTGGAATCGCCACAAATATTGCAAAGTACAGTACTACGATACGATATTTAGCTTCACCCCTTCTCCTCACCTCGGCATGTGTTATTGAAAATTCAATCGGATCGTGATGAATCGACAAATCCAAGGCGACATTTTGGCAGGAAACCAGCTGTTGTGTAATGGCTGTTTTAAATAGTTACTTTTATCAGCTGTGATGACTTGTTTTTTGACCACCGAGACAAAATTGATTCATAGGCTGATATTTGGAGAAGTTCTCTAGAACTAAGCTCTTTATCCAAGGTCCCTGAGTTATTAAGAATATAGGAAAGTCACCACCCGATATTGAATTGTGATGCACATAATTCATGACATCAAAATTCAGGCTGTTTGCCAGGGAAGCAAGTGTTATTTTTGTTGGTTATCATAGCTATAAAGTATGATATTAGAGATGACACCAACGAATATCAATAAATGCATTATCAAGAAGACACCCAATGTTTCAGCAATTTCAATATATAATGCCGGGGGTGCGTTTAATGTGATTCTGGTCTGCTATCGTTGTTTTGGGGAGATGTACTATTTGTTTTGAACTTTTACAATTATATATTCCTCATCACTGATGAGCAAACCAATGATATCTACTAAGCAACTTATGGGAATGCAAATAGCGTTATGCCCTCAAGGGAACTGAGATGATTGTTCACAATTGTGTTTGATTTCTATGGAGTTATCTTTCAAGGATTCCAGCTTCGTGCTAAAAGTTCTTTTTCTTTATCTATTAAGTTATGCATGTGATGCAAATGCACAAGCAAGGACCGAGGAAAAAAAAAACAATGAAAACTAACACGTCACTCTGTATGACTTTTAAAAGTGACGTCTTCGAAGATGGCTCTCATCATTCCGTCAAAAGGTTGGTACGAATCGATGCAACAAGAAATGGCCGCTCCTCTTTCTTTGCCAGGTAACTTTTGCATTTATTTCTCAGAAAACTTTTAGCAACTTAAGATAACCTTCCGAGTGAAATAAAGTCAGGGTGCTTATGTTTAATGTGAAAAAGGATTATGATTGTCATTGTTGTGGAATCAGACGAGGATTGGAATCAAATGAAAATTATATTTGCTTGGAACTAGTCAACACGGTAAATCTTGTCCAATTAAGGTGTGGTTTAGATTTCTATGAGACTTAACTTCATCACAATATTAAATTATTTGGCTGCCTCCAGCTGTTTTGCCCAATATAGTTATAAAAGATACAGTGCTAGTATTGTGCAAGTTTTCATTGTCCTAAGTTTAAAGGTCCAGAAAATAATTAAGATACGTTCCGCTGCCCACATTTTTATACTGCCTCCTAATTTCTTTCAGAGTTACCTTCTTGGATGGTCGCATTCGTTAATATTTCTACTTGTCAGTGTGGAAAGCAGTTGTTAAGCAAAAAATGCTAATTGAAATATTTTGTGTGAAATTCCAATTTCAATTTGCAATTTGCCGTTCAATGAACTTGTGTGGGCGGCGGCATTGAAGCACAAAAAAAAAAACTTATGCTAAACTATTGATTTTGATCTTCCTGTAGTTTTATTTGGCAAGAAATCGTTATTTGCACAGTTTCTGATTGTCACCGATTTGTTTTAAAAAATATGCGTTTATAGAAAGCTGATGTACTGAGAGTTTTGTTAATCAAGCCAACTTCTTACTATGCATTTTTTTACGCACCGGTTAACTCCTTAGAATAAAAGCGAGGTTAAATAAAAGAAGTAGACTATTTGAAAATCAATTGATATATTATTACTATATTCACCTACTTGTACTTGCATGTTTCAGCTAGAACAGACTGACAGAAAATTCAACTCTTTGCTACAAAAAACGCAAACTATTTTATTACTCCTTTGATAAAAAAGTGACGAAGCCTAATTTATTTTCATTTTTGCCTTTTGGCTGGAACACGTGAGGGAGCGGAGAAGTAATATTTTGGATTAGCCAATTAACAATTTCATACCTCATTGACTGTCGTTACCTGTTTTTTTTTTCGGCCCATAAATCACAGTTTCTCGGCCACAAAACGACCGCTGAGTTAAGCGCTCGTGGGCTCTCAAGTTACGTTGGCCGACCAAGTGATGTCTAGCCTGCGAGCAAGCTCTCCTATTTGGGCGAGTGAAGCGAGTCTCGCGAGAACGCGCGAGCGAGCGGCGAAGCCGCGAGGGGCCGGCGAAAGGAGCTTTCCTCGCCCCCCTCGCTCGCGCGTTCTCGCGAGGCTCACTTCGTTTACCCAAATAGGAGAGCTTGCTCGCAGGCTAAGTGATGTCCTCAAATGGGCCAATCCCTGGTGACTGTACACGTTACACTAAATTTATCGAAGATATACGTACTGCATACCGTAAATTCAGTAGGTAGAGGAGGAGGGAGTGTTTAGGCTAAAGGGGCTTCCGGCCGGGAGGGGGGTCAATTCAAAAGGAGATGGTTAATGCACAAGAACGGCATTAAACGCCGTAGCATTGTTGTTGAACAGAATCGATACCTCGAAGCTAATGGACCTAAAAGTTTATTCACATATGAGTCATGTAGCCGCGCACAAAATATTACGGGCAGGCTGTCCGTCTCCCCTCAACACTAGCGGTTCTGACTGTTTTAGATCAGAAAATTGGTTCAAGTCACGGCTCTTGCTCAATTTTATTACTACAGAAAAAGCAGTTATCTTTATTACTTTCAAATTTTCTTTCATCTAGGAGTGAAAAGTTTTTGCCTGAGCCCACAAACTTCCAGAAGTGAATCAAGCAGTTCTCCTTGTTCAATGATTTACTCAGAAGACGGCAAGGATGACTTCGTTGTCGATGTCAGCGACTTCAATGTTCCCTCTTATTTCCATGTGGAGCTTACTAAGCTTGACATGGCAAGCTCAGCAATCGAATGGTTAGAGGGTCTAGAATTGCCTTATCAGGCAACGCAAGATCCCATTATAGCTAACAATACAATCTCAACGCCAAGCAGAACACATTGCGATATGTTAGCTTACAAGAACAAAGACCGGGATGTTGTTATTAGTGCTGCTGTTGCTTTTCCCAGTCCTTCTTTGGTGGTGAAAGATCAATCGGTTTATAGACCTGAAGTGATCCAAGGCTCAAGTCAATCTCTTGCAATAGAAACCTCGCGCTGCGAGCCTACCATCTCCCATGATTACCATGGAAGTCAGATTCATTCCAACAATGTGACGTCATTCCGTGCCCCCGAAGTTCTTTCTCACTATACACCTCAAGAATGGAAGGAGACAAATTCTCCGGATGAGGAACTCAAAGGGGGGAAATGCACAGTCCCACATGATTACCACGGAAGTCAGATTCACCCTAACAACGTGACGTCATTCCGCACTCCCGAAGTTCCTTCTCACTATGCACTAGCTCAAGAACGGAAAGAGGCAAAATCCCCGGATGAGGAACTCAAACGAGGAAGACCCTCGGTCCCTGATGAATTCAAAGATGAACGGTACTGGAGAAAGCGATCAAGAAACAATATTTCCGCGAAAAAATCTCGAGAAGCCAAGCGAGCCAGAGATATCTTAATTGCGCACAAAATTGATCAACTTGAAAAAGAAAATGCCACGTTGAAAATGATGCTTGCGAACGTTATGATGCAACAAAAACAACAACAACAAAATCACCATTTTCAATGGCAGTATTAATTACACTTGGGTTTTTCCAGTATTTATTGTTTTGCACGGTTTTGTTTGGACGTTCGCACTACGTGCGAGGACAAGTGCCAGCATTGCAAGAACTCCCTAGCTACTCTTGCAATATTCCTTAATCGCGCGCGACGCACACGTAAGAACCGTGTTATCGGCCACTCGGGCAAAAACGCGTATTGAGAGAACTTCGTGCATTTAACCGAATAATCAACGACCTTCCGTTTATCTGTGGAGCCTGCCACCTTCACTGTCATCACGTTAAAAATGAATTGATTCAAGCCCCTAACGCTTAGATCGTGGAATAGTCGCCTTAGTTGTTGCTGACCCTTTGATAAATACGTTTCGGTGCGTGGCCTTTACAATAGAAGATGGTGTCATTTGGCCTGGTCTTCAAATAATGGAACAGTAAGGGTAACAAAAACGACTGCTGTTCAGAGGTGTTTGCGTTCCTTGTCACTGAGAAGAAACAAATTTAATGAGAATGACTACAAGATAATTTATCGACTCAATTTTGCATTATGTTAAACCATTGTACACGTATTGCTATGGTTTGGTTTGTCCAAAAAAGGAGAAATAAGTTTTGAAATAATTTTGTAAAGATACGGGCATTGACATGAATAAACTAAACTGCAAAAAAATTTTTTTCTAGCTCCACTTTAAATAGGACAAGTCGGTCCCACTGCAGTAGAGCGCAAGCTTGTCCGCCATCTTTGACTGCAAGGAGAATTCTTTTTATAAGGGAGTATGTTTATCCGTTCCAATAATCCATTTCGCCCCGTGAAAGGGAATCCGGATTCTGTAATGCAGAAAATTTTTGCTTGTAGAATCTGGAATCTTGGACTCTGGAATCCGGAACCTGGACTTTGAAATCCAGAACCTGGACTTTGGAATCCAGAACCTGGACTTTGGAATCCGGAGTACAGCTTAAAGAATCCTACCGTGCGAGCAGTGGCCCTTTCTTCCCAACTTATCTAGAAAGATCGAAGGGCTTCTGCTCGCAGGGCAAAGGAATCCGGAATCCCACTGACGATTGGAAATCCAAATTGCAATCAGAAAAAATCCGGAATCCAGTACCTGACATCCGGAATACACGACCTGGGCCCAGTTGCTCGAACGCCGGTTAGCGCTAACCCAGGGTTACATTTTAACCTAGTATTCTTTATCTTCATCAAAAGCACTCTCTCGGATATTTTTCTCTATTCTTTTTAGAGTATCCAGTCACCAAATTGTAGGCAAAGAGAATTAAACTGAATTTGCTTTTTAAGCTCTCATTATCTGAGTTTGAATTTCGCACTAACCCTGGGTTATCTTAACCCACCTTTGAACATCCAGGCCCTGGAATCCAGGGCATTCCCTTTCATGGCGCGAATCCATTCCACGCAAAAATACTTTATAAGCAACCTCGTTCCCAGACTTCTCCCCTACCCGTCCCTACGGAGAGAACGAGGTTGCTTTATAAGAAGTGATCAATTAGCGAAACTTAAGAAAAACTGCGATCCGCTATTTGGAATTTACAATGATTTGAGGCAATTTGTCCTATTAATGGATCCTTTTTCACCTTTGACAAGAGGAAATGTGAACTTCCATATTATATACTGTGCCGGTGGTAAGAAAGCCTGAGATCGTGCCCTCTCCCTATTATACCCCTATCACAGGTAAGTGATAAGGTGACTTTTACATAGTCATACCAACATTGATCGGGAAAGTGGGTGAAGGTTAGACTGCAAAACCGTCGGGTTTTTTTTTCAAAATCAGTAAAGAAATCGGTAAAGCGCGGCGTAAGAGTCTTACGCGCGCGAAGGGCGCGAGCCTCACACCTTTTGTTTGACTGCTCGCCCGTACTTAATACGCAAAAATACGGACTGTTTTGCAGTCAAGGAACGTCGGTGGATCGATTGTAATTGAACTCTTGACTAGGCTATTCCAAGCGTGGCGCATCCGCACCAACTTTGGACGGAACAAAATGCCGGCAGGCTTATATCATTTTACCCGGTGTGTCAATATATCCTTTCACCAGATGACCGAGCGCTTTAATGAACTAGTAAGGGATCTGCAAAATATATATTCCGTTAACCTCTTAGCTCCAAAACCCTAGAGTTTTTGTACGTGCAATGTTTGCCACTTTAAAACTGTTGATGTTATGAACCAAGCATTTCAATACCCCTTGAGCAAGTCGGACAGCTGTTGGCAAATCTGTGAATCATAATCGATACCGTGGACAATTCGGTGTCAATTTCAAAAGCCCTCGCACAACCACGTCTTCAACGCTGAACTGCGTTAAAGCTGATCCAAGGCTGGTGTTTGATTAGAGAGATTTAGATAAGCATTTGCGGCAAACGTATGTACCACGTGACCATCGTTTATTCGTTTTTCTCATGTGATCATAAATGTTCCTATTCCCTCTATTGATTTAATGGCTATTTTGGAAAAGGTCATTAGTCTTTAATCATTTTTTTTTTACCACAACGGTATTTTATTTGTACTTTCATGTTGAATACGGAATCCTGGCATTCGCCAAATTTAAGAGTCCTACACCAGATTGTATCTCGGAGTAGATGAATTTTCGGCAAACTTTTCCGAGCCGGAAAATTACAGAGTCCCNTTATACCCCTATCACAGGTAAGTGATAAGGTGACTTTTACATAGTCATACCAACATTGATCGGGAAAGTGGGTGAAGGTTAGACTGCAAAACCGTCGGGTTTTTTTTTCAAAATCAGTAAAGAAATCGGTAAAGCGCGGCGTAAGAGTCTTACGCGCGCGAAGGGCGCGAGCCTCACACCTTTTGTTTGACTGCTCGCCCGTACTTAATACGCAAAAATACGGACTGTTTTGCAGTCAAGGAACGTCGGTGGATCGATTGTAATTGAACTCTTGACTAGGCTATTCCAAGCGTGGCGCATCCGCACCAACTTTGGACGGAACAAAATGCCGGCAGGCTTATATCATTTTACCCGGTGTGTCAATATATCCTTTCACCAGATGACCGAGCGCTTTAATGAACTAGTAAGGGATCTGCAAAATATATATTCCGTTAACCTCTTAGCTCCAAAACCCTAGAGTTTTTGTACGTGCAATGTTTGCCACTTTAAAACTGTTGATGTTATGAACCAAGCATTTCAATACCCCTTGAGCAAGTCGGACAGCTGTTGGCAAATCTGTGAATCATAATCGATACCGTGGACAATTCGGTGTCAATTTCAAAAGCCCTCGCACAACCACGTCTTCAACGCTGAACTGCGTTAAAGCTGATCCAAGGCTGGTGTTTGATTAGAGAGATTTAGATAAGCATTTGCGGCAAACGTATGTACCACGTGACCATCGTTTATTCGTTTTTCTCATGTGATCATAAATGTTCCTATTCCCTCTATTGATTTAATGGCTATTTTGGAAAAGGTCATTAGTCTTTAATCATTTTTTTTTTACCACAACGGTATTTTATTTGTACTTTCATGTTGAATACGGAATCCTGGCATTCGCCAAATTTAAGAGTCCTACACCAGATTGTATCTCGGAGTAGATGAATTTTCGGCAAACTTTTCCGAGCCGGAAAATTACAGAGTCCCCATCCAGTAATGTTACCAAAGAATGAGAACAAAAAAAAATGGAAATTGTTGAGGATTAAGGCAGAAAATCCTTGCAGTCTCGAGCTACAACTTTATTTCTCTTCAACAAATTATTTTATATTACAAAGTTCTTCTTTATTTACAGGGTTTCAGGTGTTGCAGTACGAGACTTATTGTAGTTAACTTTGTTAAATAACTTGACTTTATAATGTATCAACTATTTGGATACTTGCGCATCAACTGCCAGCAGAATAAATAAAGTTGGCTCAAAAAGACTCAATCAAGAATGGGGCCCTCATCAGAGGAAAAGTTTTCGCAAATCTCACTTTCCAGTAAAGGGGTTGCTTCAGTGTTTTCCGTTCCCGACGCCGCGGTTTCACGGCGTTTGTTTCGCACGACTGTCCCCCGCACCGTGCTTCCCACGCTCTGCACGTGCTGCAGCAGGTCATCGCGCACGTCTGACACATCCCACATGGAAGCAAAAGAGGCGCAGCAGGGAGGAGGGGGTGAGAATGGATCCACATAAGGTTTGTGGGAGAAGACGTAGTAATGAGCAATGGCAAAGATGAACATCTCCAGGCATATAACAAAATTCTGTGAAAAGAATAAGAATACGTCTGACCAATATTGTAATCAAAGACGTACACATAAACAGTTAATTTCGAGTAGCAACTTCGTTTCCAGGGTCTCTCTCTTGCTTCAGGGGAGGAGATAAACTGGATCCCCGAGTCTCGATGCGCCCGCGATTCCTACCAGAGAATCGTGGACGCATCGTGATTTCCAAGGAAGAAGACCGAACCAAACGGAACTAACGAGTCAGATTAAATTTCAACTTCTTTCAGTGGATTTAATATCTGTCCATGCGCAGAGCGCTAGTTTAGCAAATCCGAAATGGTGTCTTGCAGTTGAGTTACCTCCTATCCATGTAACTACGCCTTTACCGTACGAAATTTAGACGGTTAAGGTGTTCACACCACGCCGGTCAAATTTTCAAACGTTCAAGCTAAAAATTTGACCTCGTTTTCGAGCTCAAATTTTGGAACGGCTACATGTCTAAATTTTTGTACGTCTAGAGTGGTTTCGTGCGAACGCGCGAATTTTCAGCCAGTCAGCCATTGTTTTGTTTATAGTAATACGCCTGTACAAGGTGCGGTTACATTGGATCTTTTCCCCAAAGCTGCCCTTGGGGAAACAGCTGCGACTTCATGAGGTAAGAATTCTTAAACAATGGTGTCACTGTTTCAAGGTGCTTTGAATATATTAAACATAAAAACACTCACAGGAGCGCTCAAAATGCTGCTATGATTTCGAACTTTGAGCCCAGTTTCGCGTAGGATTTGGCGCCAAGACGAACGCAGCAAGTAAACAACACGTGATCTCGACTGTTTGGTATATTTCACTTTCTCGTGATTGGTTGAACCGCTTTGGGTTCTTATTAACCCATAGAATTTCCTCGGGAACTGTCGTGGGTAATTCTTTTGTTCTTTTTGACGCATCCATGGAAATTTCCCCGAGGCAATTTTACCTTGGGGAAATCTGCCACACACAAAAAGTTGTTTCCCCGTGGGCAACAGAAATGCCCATTGGTAAAACGGTTAGTGTCACCACACCTGTAGTAGTGTGTTGCTGTAAGTGATGCGGCGTGTGTAGCTTGAGTATCTCCGCTTCACTCTGCTCCTTTCCTACCCCCTGCCCCCCTCTGAAATTTCTCTGTGATACTCAGGTTACGGCGTGTGGGATAGGGTATGGACGTCAGAGACTTTTGATTTAGAAAAGTTATTTACTAGGAACACAAAAATGTCGAAGAGAAAAAAAAATGGGATGGGTATTTCCAGTGTCAAATCTAGAAAAGGAGGAAATGGTCCAGTCAAGTATTACTTGCAACTTACTATTACAAAGTATTACTGTTTGCCAGATCGATTGCTTTTCTAACATGTACTAGCATAGACTTGTTCTTTTAAGTCCTTGAAAGCGAGCGAAGCGAGCTTCAATAAAGTCGCGCAGCGACTGAGCGAGCGACGAAGTCGCGACATCGACCTGATTAGCCTGAATGGATTTGAATCATACTACAAATTCACGCGCGAGAAATGATTGACATCTGCTGCGTCGAGAGTGGTGTCAAATATCAGCAGCTTACGTCTTCCTGACGTCACTGGTGGAAAAGGCGTCGAAAGAGAAAAGCGGTTGGGAGGAAGTGAGAAAGAGAAAGAGAAAGTGAGGGGGGTTGCGCTTTTCTCCCTCTCCCCGTCTTCCTCTCCTTTTTGCGACTGCCACGCAGGCTACCGGTGAATTTTGCGCCCAAAAAAATGAAGGACTTTTAGAAAGCCTAGTATTAACATAAAGAATTCAAGGGGTTGTGTGAAAGGGGTAAAGTGGTAAAGAAAATTTTAGCGAGAATGTCGTAGTTGCGGAAAGAAGTGTAAGAGTTTTATTATTTTGCTATCGAGAGAGAGCTTAACCTCCTTCAGCATAAATAATCGTACTAACTTTTTTGGTGGAAAAAAGTAAAATGAGGCTTTCCGGGGTGCCTTTTTTTGAGAACACAAGCAAAAACTTTAAGTTTAATCTCGTACTCGTACTCGTTCTCGTCCTCAAATCTAAATCTCTCTATTTAAAGAAATGCAAGGAGATCACTCAGGAAAATTGGTATCTGGATATTAGGCTTATAGGGTTAACAAGCTTGTAAAACAACGAGATGACTGGACGTTTGCTTGGCCGGGCCAGTAAAACGTGGTCTTAACTGCATACGAGAACACAAATTCTTAAGTGGTATTCTACCACCCATACGGTCATTTTTAAAATTAGTTAATCGTTGTCTTTCTGTTGACCATCAGTAGTCTCATTCACTAGTGATTAATAATGTCAGCCAATACTA
>CALNXI010002005.1:28955-69606 GCA_942486025.1 Porites evermanni
CCCCAAAACCCCCCCCCCCCCCCACCCCATAAACATAAGAAGGAGAGAATAGCTATCCAGCTGGACCCCTCACCCCATTAAAAGAATGAAGTTCAAGAATGAAGTATAAGAAGAAAATTGTCTAGTCAGGCATATCAAACTTACATGTAACAAGTGCACACTGCTAAAGAGTAGCCTTACAACATTTTGGGTGCACAATCTTTACAGTCTTAGCTGGCATATACTTAGCAAATTGATGCTTACATGTCTTTCCACAATTTCCTGGCATTTTCATTATTGTTGTAGCTTTTAATTCCTGTCGTTTTACAACATAAATTTTTCCTTGTTCATATTGAAGTCAAACAAAACTAACACGGGTGGAATTATTGCTTTAGGTACAAACTCAAACATAATGATAGCCTGCATAGCAAGGGCCTGTTTTTTAGGGCAAAGTGATAAATAATAAAGGATACACATGTTCACGAGGGGAGAGGTGTTCGCCTAGCATGCTCTATAACGACTATACATATACAAAAAATTAACCAGCACCTGCCACACAGGATACTATTATGATAATAACAGGACAGGGGAGGAAAAACTAATGCAAACTAATGTTTGTGGTTTTTTTAATTATTCTTTTTGGAAAAAATTATGTGCAAGTTCAGATTTTATTTCCACACAATTTATTGTAGATTGGGGTGATAATAAAATACAACAGACTGACAGAATTCACATCCATTTTTACCCATTATTTCCACTGTATGCACCGACTCTAACATCACGATGTCTATATAAAACAAGCACAAATGAAACTGGATCAAAATTTAAACCTGCTACAGTCATACCACTTGGGAACAGTTGTTGATGACTACAATGTAACTCCATGCTGATTTAAAGCTTAAATTTCCTTCATCATACTTTCCAGCCAATTCAGTGCAGCTAAAATGGGCAAAGAAAAGAGAAATGTACTTAAAGATAATGATAAAGTTGGGTTAATATGATAATCATGACTTTTTCCTTGGGATAGATATGAACAGGGAAAAGCATAAGGATGTAGGTATTGCAAGTCTTCAAAATTAATAGTCTCTATCCACGGGTAAACTACAATTTATTCAATTTTTCTATTTCCTCTCTTTCATACTAATAGAATACACATTACAAAATACAAAAGCAAAGGTTAAAATGTAGCACTTACTTTACTAGTTAAAGAGAGAGCCTTGAAAGAGTGGCATATTAAATAGGGCTAAATTAACCTGGCTTTTGGATATACTTTTCTTAAACAACAGAAGGGGGGTAAAATCAAATTAACAACAACAAAAAAATTTGGTTAACAAAATGTATATTTCCTTTAAATGGAGCTTTATTAATAATATTATATTTCACAAAAGGGGTATCTGAATTGTTGTCACACTTCTAGTACTAAGTTTTTGAAACTATAAAAAATTAATTTGAAAACAGTTTTTTGACATTCACCCTGTTTTATGTACAGTTGTATGTACATTTATTTAGCTTTGTGATTCATTTTAATTTACACTTCAAGACAAGCATGCTATGAATATAAGGAGGATATTACAAGTCATGGTAATACAAAGATAAAAAATTCTCTTTTCAACACAAGAAGAGAAATTCAGTCTTCAACTGGTCATGCGCATGTAATATTCTATTTGTCAACTTAACACCAATGAAATATCAATCCACTTCACTTAAAAAATTTTTTTGGGCTGTGACAAGCACAATTTGTTAAACCTTAAAGATCCAAGAGTGACCAACATCAATCTTCTCCTAAAATATTGATACATATTCTAGAGAAAAAGCTATGAGAATAAATAAAATGATTTCTAAAGGGAAAAATGCCTGAATCTTTGGACAAATTCTCCCCACCAATTCTACAAGATATCTATGTAGATCAGTAGAATGGAGAATTTGTATATTACGTAGATATTGGAGCTTAACATTATCTTTTCCAACAATATCTTTTCCTGGTGAAGCTGATTACTTATTATTTTCATATGTGAAGATATCATGATTTCACATTAAAGCTCACTAAGAATTACGTTGATGTTAATTGCAGGTGACGAGGTGCATGCAATCATGATCTCCAGGTTGCTATTACGCATGCATGGCATACACGTATATAGCCAGCTTCATTCAGACTTCTAATAAGAATGAATGGAATGCACAGTATGCCGTCTGATCTGACACAGGTTTGCAGCTTCTATCTCTCATAATCTAATTACATGTGTTTTGACCATCTACCACGTGAATCTTATACAAAGCACAGCATTGGAGTAAAAGCATTTTGACCCTTGATTGATGGTGTCCGTACTTCATAACCTTTGGTTATTATAATAAACATACTTACAAAGCAATGACTGTGGTGATGATTCTTACGACTGTGTAAGACAATGCACCTTGCTTACACCTGCTTATTAATGTCCTACAAAAAATAATTAAACGTTAGATAGAAAAAGAGTAGAAGTGTCATTCTGACATTACTCAAAACAAAGTAAACTTGTAGACAGGGTGTGTGGATGAAATGCTATAATGAAAAACAAACAAAAAATTCTGATACTCTCCAGAGCTACATTGTAATAGCTGATATAACATGTAGTTTCTGTGAGCTCAGTGTACTAGGTTACTGTTCCACAGGAGAATAGCCCATGTTCGACATATTAAAATTCAAAAATGACTCTGAGGCTTTCTGCTCATTGTTCTGTATATTTGGTTTGGTTTTCTTTGTGCTCAAGTCTCTTCTGGGAATTGGAAGACAATGAAGTCGTAAATATTTGCAATTTTGACCCTAAAGCTTCAAAGTCATGTTAAAATAATTCATGATGTCACCTCCCCCTCTTATATCTCACACAGTTAATCCAGCAAAATGAAGATATCTGCACCTGCGTGCATCTTCTGTGAAATCAACAGTGTAGCTATTTTAGTGGAACCTTTTCACAGAAGAAGTGACCTGATTTAACAAAATAATATCAATTTGTTTTAAAATCAGGTCACTTCTGTGAAAAGAATATTATTCTCTTCATTAATGCCATATTATAGGAAATTCATAAGAAGCAGTGTTTAGATTATGGATATTGATAGTACTACGTGACCCCATACTTGCCCATCCTCCAGGGGGGTAAGGTACAGCAAGGAAAGAAGTGTTTGACTTGAGGCTTGTCAGACAAAACCACTTCAAAGGCATATTCAGAGGAAAGGTATGCCAGCAGAAATGTCATAAAATTGTAAATCACATAAGCTTCATAGCACTCTCTAAGAGAATCCAAGTAAATAGCTGCCTTAGGAAAACGAAGAGCGAGCCACTGAAACACAAAAGATGTGCCAGTCAGTAAAATTAAGAGGCCATTTATTGGGGCCAAGCAAGCATACACTATTTATTTTAACAGTTTTTATCTTATGTTCAAGGACCATCAAGGCAAGCTTTACTGTATAATCAAGAAAAGGGGTGGAGAAATCCTAACTTGGAAATCCATTGGCCGACACCCCTTTCACCCCTATCCTGGGCGTGATATGATTGACTGTAACCTAGTAAGGAGAGTTAGAGTCTAGAATAGGACCTAGGGTGGGGTAATAGGCACCTAGCAGTCAACTCTCTCCAAAGTGACCACCCTTGCCTTGAAGCACACCAAAGGGCAGGGTTCATACAGATTTTATGATCCAACATTCAAGACTTTTTCCAGACCGTTTTCCAAAACAATAATTTCTTTTTCCAGACTGAAGGTTATCAAATAGGTGATCAATATAGCCTTTTAAAAAAGCAGGAACAAAGGTTTTTTCGTTATGCACTGCAAATGTACAAGGCCAAGATTGAATGAGATTCAACCAAAACAATAAGAAAAATTTCACTTATTTAGCAATGTTGCAGTCATGCCAGGTGGTCTCTTATAGGAAACAGAAAACAGAAGAATAAGTCAAATTTCTGACCAAAAAAAGTCGTCCCTTACAAGAGAGTTTTTGAAACAGTATTTAACTGAGAAAGTGGTCACTTCTAGGAGGTGGTTGCTCATGAGAAGTGGTCGCTATGAGAGAGTTGACTGTACTAGAACTCTAGGAACAAGGTAGTTGAACAACTAACACCGAATGATCAGTAGATCGAAAGGTAGTTGAACGATCAAGCCTTGTCATTGTGGTTTTCTGCTTCAAGCCAAGAAACTTTGTTCCACTTTGTCTCTCTTAACCTAGTCGTATAAATAAGTACCAGTGACATATAGCTGGGGTAACCCTGGAATGGACGAGCATTCAGTCCAGGGGGGAGTATCGATATTCCTAGTAAGTGCTTCTTGCAACCAAAATTATTATACAAGCTCATTAGCTTCAGCTTTGCAGGCCCTATTCAGTTTTTGCATACCTTGACCTTCCTTACACATAGAGGGATAAAGGCTTCCACTCAAAATGTAGCCCAGAGTAACTTAAGTGACCTTTTATCTCTCAATTGACAGTTAAGAAGTAGCCTGGGGCTGTTGTGGACAACTTGATCACAACTCTTGGGTTATATAAAACTATTTCTATTTTTTTCATCCTTCCTTTGAAATTAATTTTCATGAAAACATAAAAAAATCATCTACCTACACTATCTGTTGCATAAATGGGAACCATCCAAAGAATTCTGTTGAGACAAACAAAATACTCTTAATACATCTATGTCAGTATTGGTTGCACTTGTCAGAAAATATGCGTTCTCTTTTATAATTTATTTGAATATATTTATATAGTTTTGCGCCTTAAAACTTTTGAAATTAATTACATAGTCATGCAGTGCATGGGTATTATGAACTGTGACTGAGGTAGAACAAGTCTTATTTTTGGTGCTTCGAATCACACATTTTGAGGTTATAATGCTGTCTGTTCCATGCATATTGAGTAACTAGTTCCTGTTGTTTATGTTTCTGAACGTGTTTTCTGACAGGATTTTATCACAGATGCAGTTTATACCATAAAAATAGTTTCCTTTTTTCTCTGTTAAAGCCTTGAGCTTTTTATCGCTGCTAAATCACCTTTGTTTTGTTGGTTTTCTCTGAAACACCTGCACCTGAATAGTTACATGTGAGTAGCTTTTACATCAAAGAATAGATCATGATTTTCTAATTTGGTTCGACGCTAGAACTGTTGGCTAAATTGCAGAATACACAGCAATGCATCTGTAGCAATTGGAAGACGCTGGAAAACCAGTCGGCAAATTTACAAACGTATTTGGCCTCAAAGCAATTCCCTCAAAGCATTTTTTTGTGTTCAGAAGAACGTTTTCAAGTTTGAACTGCCATTTCATTGTTTACTGTAAATGCTCCTTACCGCTGTGCCCAACTGTCATGCACACTTAAGAATTGGGCCAATTGTGAGGTGCATAAGAAACTCGTAAGAAACCTGACTATCAGAAACGCTCACATATATCCATGCAACTCTGCTGGATATCAGAACGAGCTCTTGTGCACTAATTTGCAGACGGACTACACAAATGGTCTGGACCAAGCATGGGCCAGCTGAGTCGCTACAAATGTAATGCTTATGAGGAAAATCGAATGCTCTAATTTATGTGCATTAGATTTGGCACATGTGGAGAGTGAAGTTTGAAAAAGGCTTTGCGGATGTGAGAGGAGACACCTTGTTTCCCCTGTAGTTGCACATCTTGACCTGTGAAACTGAATCCGAGTATGTCTTGGACCTACTGTAGTTTTTACCTGACAATCCGTCTTTGTAACTCTGGTTTGGTATAGTTCACTAAATGTTGGAGAATTCCCCAGAGAGAAATAGGAATTGTCAAGAACACAAAACATCCTGCGACAAACCATGCCTGAACATGAGTTTGAGCACGATTTTTGTGCAATTCCCAAACAGTTAGTGGAAGAGCAACACACAGGATTACAAAGTAAATTGATATCACCACAGGCCGTAACCAGCTCCGAAACTCTCTGCGACTAAATTGACAGCAAGAACAGCATGCGTTGTTAGACATTGCTGGACGGTTCTTTGTTTCTCCTGAAAATTAATGTGGATGAATTAAACCGCCTCATAGCTCATAGTCACCAGCTCCTAAAAACACTTCAATTTTCCGCGTCAGTCGTCGAAAATCCGTGCAAGCCAACTCTTCATACTGGAGGCCGACCGGTTTCGGAAAGCCTCGTTTTGTTTTGGGGCTCATTCAGCGGTAAACCAAGCAACACGTACGCGCGGAAATTTTGACCTTTGGAACCGGAACCCCAGTCTGGACGTGCAGTTTGTGTCTGTTTTTGATAAGTGTCAATGAACTTTTAGTTGATTTTTGTGTCAGTACACATGTGGAGTAATCGAGTTGGGATTCTTGGTAGAAGTGCAAGAAGAGGTACACTTAAACTATCAATTATAAACTTTTACCCTGGTTCCCTAATCAGACTTAAAATGCCGACTTCTTGTTAATTTCAGCCTTGCCTCTTCTTCAAAGCCGCCTCTACTCAAGCGATTCGGTGCCAAAAATTACAACACATTACACCGTTGTACCAAGAGAAACTGATCCAAGATGGAAAGGTAATTTTTGTTGCTTATGTTATGTTTTTTAGTAAGTAATAGTAAAACTGGTTTCGTGACTTTTGGTATGTGTACAGTGTATACAACACAAGTTTTTCAGCGTTCACAAAATAATGTAATATCACAAGGGTTCAATTTTTCGCTTTTAGATGTAGAGATGGAACGATTTTCAGACGAAGCCGACGTTGTAATAGTCGGTGGAGGGCCGGCTGGTTTATCGGCTGCAATCAGACTAAAGCAACTGGCCGAAGAAAATGAGAAAGAAATTCGAGTTTGCCTTGTGGAGAAAGCCTCGGAAATCGGTGAGATTACATAACTTAGCTGCCTTTTTTCTTTAATTCTTATGTAAGTTCAACTTAGTCTTTTAAAATTTAATTTTGAAAAGCTTAATTTTAATTTTCTACCTCACTGTTTTAACGAAAGAGTCAATTTTTAAAATGTATTTTGCGTTTCAAATGACTGATGCAATCCAATGCGATGTGTTGATGATTGCGTGACATTCACACCCCCGACTTTCCCTCTTTTGCGAGGCAAAGGAAGCCATGTGGAAAATCAAGTTTTAACGACTGAATATTTTCTGGTTATATACTTTGTTTTTGATGTCCTTAACTCTGACAACACTATTTTACACTTTTAGTGATTTGAAATGGAGTTTTATTGTGTTGTCATAGAATATCAATGTGGCTAAATGTAATTTGGGCAAAGTTAACCTCTAACCAGTGCTGGTCAGCAGTTTTCCTAACTATGCTGGGGTTTGTCCCATGCCTCTAGCAATGGCACCTCGACTGAACATGTGTGTCAACGAACGATCGTCAAGAAGCGTTTCACAGAACATTCCCTGTGAATGTCCCAACGGTACCTATAGAGAAAGGAGTACGTTCTCGTAACGGGCCGAGGTGGTTGGAACACCCGTTGAATGTTGAAGCTCATCTATTGGTGATAAGTTTAATCTGAGTATTAGCGTTTGTTAAATTTCTAATTCTATATTATTGCAAGGATGTTTTCTTCAAAACAAAGTGATTTTTATGCAGTATATTGTAGCCTTTAGGAAAAAAAAAAAACAATCTTACTACATGTACCACAATGTAATTTTTGTGTATACTTAATATTTAGATGTTTCTGAATCCTCCAGCACATTACTAAATCCCTTGTCCCATCATATTCTTTAAATCCCAAATTTCACTCTCACTTCCTTTTAAAAACTTGAGTCCTGGCCAACCAGAAGCAGTGAAAAACCCATTGAGAATACTAATCAGTCTAAACAGCTGTGGCTGAACTGTCCTGAAAGCATTGACAATCTTCCTTTACTCCCTAGGTGGACATACTCTGTCTGGGGCTTGCCTGGAGCCACGAGCACTTAATGAACTGTTACCTGATTGGAAGGACAGAGGGGTAAGAGAAAAGAAAAAAGAACATTTAGTTTAACAAAGTAAATGGTAAATTTACCAACTGTATGAGATAAAATAATACAGTAACTAGAGGCTGATTTTATTATACAAAACATGTCCTTTTGAAAATAATGGAAAAGTTATGCATGTTACAGGTCATTAAATTCAGGCTAAAATTTCTTAAACTACCAGGTAGATTGAAATAAGATAAAGATAAAATCAAAAAAGACAAAGGAAATTGAGAATCAACCTAGATCAACAAAGTCTTATCTGAATTTAATTTTGACCTGTATCATACACATCGTGAAAAACATAACTTTTCAAACTGTGGGATGAAGAATGAAAATGTAAAATGGGAGCAGGTTATTATCTAAATCTATGTTTTTTTTTTATTTCTCTAGGCTCCTCTCAATACACCGGTCAAAGAGGACAAATTTGCAATCTTGACAGAAAAAAGAAGAATTCCAGTGCCAATTCTACCAGGTTAATGTGCTACCTTTAGGTTCAAAACTGAATTCTCTTACATCATTGATGAAATATAATATTTATTGTATTACTTTGAAATTTATATTTTTCCAAGTGAAAGTAAGTAACTTAGTTTTATTGCAATTTGCTGGTAAATTCAGTTTATTGTTGCCATTGAAAGTTAGGAGAAAATGGTGCAGAACATGAGGCAGCTATGGAACTTCAACATACATGTACAGCTGTTTCATATGAACTTGATTAAATAGCAGCAATGTACATGTATTTGCAGAACATTACTTTATCAAACAACCAGTAATGTGATGTATTGCATCCCATTTGACAAATTTATAAGAGATGATGGCCAAAGTGCCTGTTACAGGGCTGTCAGCCCCCCACGTCTTCAAATATTGAGAATATTGATGCGGAAGGGATGATAGGTGACATCATAATGCACGGCACATGATGTAATTTGTGAAAAAAAATGCGCGGAAAAGATGTTGTTGGAATTGTAACATTTGACCTAATTGGTTTACTTCCTACAAATCACATTATTGCTTATATTACAATGGCATAGCGGAGTTTGTGACGAAATGTTTGATGTTAACAGTAAATTATAGCTCAAACAACACAAAATATTTGAACTTTAATTGTCAGAAAGTCAACTATGGAGAATTGCGATGTGACTCAGTCATGATTGCTCTAAAAGCAATGAATTCTTAACTCCTGCTTGTTTTTCTAAGGGTGATGCTAGTCTTTGCACCAGAGCGCGTAATTCCTCCCTTGGTGATAACTTTTGAATTAACTTAATTTAACAGTCTTGTGACTGCACATGTGCAAGCAGAGTGTACGTCATGTAAGCACAACTAAATAGTTATGATCAATCGTGAGCATTGGTCGACAGCGTCTCGTCAAATCTTTTTTTGGCACTATTTCTGTTTTTGAGTGTCTATTGACCTGGTGCAAAACCTTCTTATAAAAATAAAAAAAACTGTCCATGGACCTGGTCCAAGACAGGGGGTCCATGGACCCGGTCCATGAAAGTGGTCTATGGACCCGGTCCAAAGAGGGGGTACATGGACCCCTGGTCCATGTTTTGTCCTCACCCATTTTCATCACTCCATTCGTCACTCCATTTGTCACTACTATCTTTTTCCTTCTACCGGTACTTTTATTGGGAATAAACACCTTCTACTACATGTATTTCGGAAGGGGGCCTTTGAGGTCCTCACTGGCTTTGACTGCAACAAGACTAGATTTGAACGTTATTTTGACTGTTAGTGATAATGTTTAGTGGTAGAACAAGGACAACACATGAAGCTTTTCATGTCAGAATTTCCTCTTCACCAGCAAGAAGGTCAGGCTTTTTCCAAAGCTGGTTAGCCGTACTAGTACGTATATACTGTTAGAGAGAATTTGCTGATGATAGCAAAGAAGTTTATATTAAGTATGGAAGTGTTAAAGGATATCGCTGGCTTGCTGACTTTGTGATTAATGTCACACATCTATGCAGCTAAGGAGAATAAATAACATAAAAAACACTCTTACTTGATTCCAACAGAAGCAAAATACCATGATATTACTCCATTGATTGCAATAATATGGAGCTGTAAAAAGGAAGCCATTCTAGGATTCAAGATATTATAGAAATTAATATTCAATTTATGTTAAGAATGTAAAAATCAATGCCTATAGTGTTACTAGGTTGCTATGTGAAAGACAGTAAAGTCCATCAGAAATATAATACTCTGTAGACCCCGTGTTTAATGCAACAGTTTTACTAAGATCATTTTTTTTTCTGTCCATGCTACATCTAAATCTGATCTTACATTTTCAGGAGAATATGCATATACATAAAGGAACTCTGCACTACGTTTAAATAATCTACTTTAATCTACTTGTGAGATGAGATATGCATCTTCTATCTTTGAAGAATAAAAGATTGTTTCTATTTTTATTATTGTTATTATTATTAGTGAACGTTATTATTATTATTATAATTATTGTCATTGTCATTAATATCTATATTACACCAGCAAGTGCTACTAGGCTTCAAAGGCTTTGTACATGTAGGAATATGAAGAATCAACTGGTTGACTTACGTGTATCTGCGTAACGTAACATTTGGTATATCTCTAACAGGATTACCCATGCATAACCATGGCAACTACATAGTCAGGCTTGGAAACTTTGTCCGCTGGTTGGGTGAGCAGGCAGAAGCATTAGGTGTGGAGATATATCCTGGATACGCTGCTAGTGAGGTGAGCCTTTACACTGATCTTTAATAATAATGATATGCTACTAGAATATTAATACCTCACCTTTTTTTCAGAAAACAAACACAATTATTACTGGAGACAAAAAGGCCTATGTTTATCCTAAGGAAGACATAGGGGCAGAGTGGTTTGAAGCCTGGTTAAAGATGTAACTCTGCTGTACAGTATGATAAATGCGTTGTTATCATCTTTCAAACTACTTGGCCTGTGAATGAGCAACTTTAAATGAAAGGACATGTGCCTGACTAGGTCAAGACATTCTGGCTTGAGAAAACAAAAACGTATTGTTTAAAAAACAAGCTGGTCATTCAGGTTTGAATACTCAAGGCAAAGCCAAGAGTTTTTACACCTAATAATACATGACTGTGAGTTTTCTGAATGGCTTCAAAATCTCTGATATAGATCAGCTCATTCTGGTCTAAAAGACTGGATGTAAAGTTTAGTCGTGTCTTTATCAGATATAAAGACACTCATTAAACATTGATTGATTTCTTTTGTTTTTTTCTTTATGAATTATTTATGACCTTTTGAACATCACATTATGTTGAATGCAATAATATTATTATTTGATTACCTTTATTGCAAAGTAACATCTGTTTTGTCTGAATACTGGAGGTAAGCCTGTAACTTATTTATGATCTATTTCTTAAGGTTGTTCAAGGTGGTTTTAAAACTCATTTCAAAAGATACATGTATGGCTATTAAAATAATGTTCTTGTGTTCAACACACAAAAGATGCCATGGCTGCAGGCTATTCTGATTGTTTGAGAAAGTGGCGAGAGATTTTTTAATAAGCCACTCACAAAACATCCCAATTATGCATAGCCAAAGCTACTACAAAAATCCCTTTTCAACCCTCTGTAGGAAAGTCTTAGTTAATGCCCTGAAATCCTAAAAATCATTGCCAGTCACTGATTATATGTACTTTATGATTGGAATTTTAGGTGTTGTACCATGAAGATGGAAGTGTTAAAGGAATTGCAACAAATGATGTCGGAATTCATAAAGATGGCTCTCCTAAGGTGAACTATTAAATCATTTCATCAAATTAATTATTCCTTGATTGTTTCAAATGTTCTCATTACAGAGAATGTTGTTCAATTAATTCAAGCCTCCAAAGAAGTTTTTGCAGACCATGTGTTTATTACGGTCAAACCTGGAAAACCAAGAACACCAAAAATATTTTGGGAATGTTGTTGTGTTAGAAAGAATGTTAATTGTATCGTGGTTTTGTGGCTAGTTCACGCGTGCTGATCTTTTCTTTGATTTGTTGTAACACAATAACATTCCTGCAATATTATTTGAAGTGTTCATGGATTTGCTTGTTGGACTGTAATACTATGTATGAAGAAATGTTATTTTTGTTATTCTCAACCATTACAGGCCATGTTTGAGCGAGGTATGGAACTCCATGCTAAGGTGACAATGTTTGGTGAAGGATGCCATGGTCATCTGGCCAAGAATATGTACAAAAAATTTAATCTACGAGAAAATTGTGATCCTCAGACTTACGCTATAGGCTTAAAAGAGGTAACTAAAAATGTTTAAAGGGCAATAAAACTTCCAGTAAGTGCCACTTTAAAAATATTTCCAATATCTGACTCGTTTTCTAAACATTCAGTGCTATAATTTTAAGGGCCATATGATTCACTTGCCATGAATGAGTTCAATCAATGTTATGAGCATTGAATCAGATGTTCCTTAAAAATTTACAAATATATAGCTTCAAATTTCAGAGGAAAACTTATAGTCTATGAAATACTTTGATAAATTATTTTGTTACACAAGTGTTATAAACGAAGGCAGCTTAAAACGTTGACCCATGTATCCTTAATTAGTGTCAAAATTGGCTCCTTAGCTATGTAGATCAGCGATCAGTTTGTTTGTTTGTTTCAAAGTGAGAGTAAGAAAAGCATAGTAACTCAGACCTGTGATCAGTGGCCATACTGGCAACACCACTAAAATTTATAGTTTTCTGTGTGTTAACAATACTTAGTGGACAAGTGAAAGAAAGTGTTACTCCTTTTTTCATACGTGCACATCATCATCAAGAATAAATGATATAAATCAGTGGCATATCCAGACCTTCAGATAAGGGGGTACCCGATCATCCAAACCCTGAGCTAAGATGTGGGGGGGGGTAAAAAAAAAAATAATTTTTTTTGTGCCCTTCGGTTTGCCCCCTCAGTTTGGTCTAAAAATAGGAGGGGGGGGGGGGGCTGAGGCCCCACAAGCCCCCCCCGTGGATCCCCCACTGTAAACATCAGCTTAGTGCTTGCAGTACCCCGTTGGGATCCTTTGTTAGCATTCTAGATTAAATTTGAATGTGTGTTGGGGTAGGGGGTCAATGACACGGAAGTCCGGTAAAAATTACCGGTTTTAGTTTTTTTTTAAACNATAGCTCCAGAGAAGCATCGTCCAGGCAGAGTAGAGCACACGGTTGGTTGGCCTCTGGTAAGTGGTGCTTCAAGACTCAATGAATTTTTCTTGGTGTTCATTTATTCACAAGCTTCCAAGGTCTTGACAAGCCAAGTTCAAAACTCAGACATGAAGAAAACGAACGAGCGAAAGAGACCCCCAGAACTCTGCTCATCCTTTGCGCAAAATTGTTGTTTTGCCCTGTGTGTTTTTTTTTTCATCACTTCTGCCTGAGTGACTCTGGTCTGTCTGCTTAAAGGGGCTGTGTCACGGCAGTCCAGTTCATTTTGTTTAATTTTGCCAATTACTCGCCCTAAATCGCATTGGAACTTAAAGTAAGCAAAGAAACTACATGGAAATGACAAAATCAGAGATTCGAGACAAACAAATATGTCTTCTGAGCATTATTTTTGAAGTTGCAAACAGCAGAAATCAACTTTGAAAAACTGTTAGGCTGAACAGTTTTCAAAAACCCTAATTTCAATCCTTTTCAATCTTCTTCAGTTTTGCCCATCCGTGGCAGCTGTTGTATCTGTTGTGTTATTTTAACCTTCCTTTAATGTTTAAAGCGGTTATTTTAATGTTTCTCTTAATTTAACAGGCATTTTGTAATTTCCTAATCTGGCTGAATTTCGTGACACAGCTCCTTTAAAGAGTGGCAGACTATGAACGGTCTCCCATTCTTCAAAGTCTGTCAAGCAAAACGTGGAGCAAAAGGGAATGGTGTGACTGAGCCCACTAACTAGGAAGGGAACAGAGACTACAGCACTCGCAGTCTTAAAGAGCGATGAATTATTTTCTTCGTAATATCGATTGTGGACATGATAACCTTTCTTTTAATAAATCATATTTCCGAGAATTCTGAAATAAAGTTAACTTCGCATTGCTCTGCAACGCGTTGAGTCATTAAATGTTGTTCGTACCACAACATTTCCTTTTTTTCTCGCAATTTCTTCACAACAGGATAAAGACACGTATGGAGGTTCATTTCTATATCATTTAGAGGAAGACACTCCTTTAGTCGCGGTTGGATTTGTGGTGGGTTATACATTTATATATGGATGAAGGCTAAACATACTATACCTTATGTACCAGTGATGCATACATGTACAATAATTCTTTATTCACCCATCATTAGGCAGACATGGTCTCTGTTAGTATGAACACATGGAGAACATTCTCTTCCCTGTTCAGTAACTACCCTTGAAAAAAGGAGGCACTGCACAGTTGGAATTGATTAAAACTCCTATAGAGTGGGGAAAAATTAATTATCTATTGTTGGACAAAACAGGATGCCTTTATTGCTTCTTTGTGCTCTGGTGTTTTTGTCTCGCCAGTATCGATAAGAAAAAAATATCCTCTGGAACCCTGGGTAGTGTTAGAGTTGTCCAAAAAAGAACTTTGCCTTATGACGGCAGTCTTAAACAAGCAGGTCACAGGAAATTCAAGAGCGAAAAAAGTGATATTCTTAATAGTTAGTAGATTTCAGCACACTAGATTTTTCTTACCATGAAAAAATGAATAGGGGCTTAGAATTTAGCTCAAGGTTTTCTGTTTATTTGTTTGTTTTTCTTTCAACCTCTCCTGCTAACTCGCCATGCATATGAACCCTTGTGTCTTCCTAGGTTGGGCTAGATTACAGCAATCCTTATGTTTACCCTTTTAAAGAATTTCAGGTAAGCTGTGTGGAAAACCAATTATAATCATCATCATCATCTTATTGAAAACAAGCCTTGGTAGTTTACGGTCGTTTCGCTAACGTCCTGTCCGCTAACTACTGAAGTCGTTTCCCGTACGTGTTGGGTCAGTTCCCTAACTGCTTTCGCCTGATCAGTGGCTGAAAGAGCGAGGTATTTTCATACGTATCGTACTTTTTNATCATCATCATCTTATTGAAAACAAGCCTTGGTAGTTTACGGTCGTTTCGCTAACGTCCTGTCCGCTAACTACTGAAGTCGTTTCCCGTACGTGTTGGGTCAGTTCCCTAACTGCTTTCGCCTGATCAGTGGCTGAAAGAGCGAGGTATTTTCATACGTATCGTACTTTTTTGTATCATGGCTGAGAGAACGAAGCATATACATGCGCAGCGCTCGTCTCGCCTCTTAGCGGAACGATATAAGACGTTGGCGAACGGGAAGTTAGCGAAACGACCGGTCACCGCCTTATTCTTTTATTATTCTTATTGTTATTTAATTATTATTTATTTATTTCTTTTGTAGCGCTTCAAGCTCCACCCATCTGTGAGGCCAACATTTGAAGGAGGCAAAAGAATAGCTTACGGTGCAAGGGCACTTAATGAGGGGGGCTTCCAGGTAGGAGCATATTATTTGGTTACCCCAGGCCCCCTGTCTGTTACCACTCACTTCATGTTGTAGCTATCCTACCCAAAACTTAAGTAGCCTGTTCGAAAATATACGCTACTTCAGGAAAGACATCCTCGGGGACCCGGGGGCTGTCATTCGGGTCTGGGAGAAACGGCGCAACTAATGTTCCGTTTCTCCAGACCCGATTTAGGGCCTGTTTGTGGGGGACCCCAGGTAGGTAACATAATAGGTGGAATGACCCGCCACATGTTACCTCACCTACCTAGGGTCCCCCACCTCTATATAAACAGGCCCTTACTGTGCTGCCTCTATAAGTCCGAGGTTGGATGAAGACTGCTGATCTTTGGTATTTGAGTGGAAAAAAGTGCCTATTCTTGAAACCTGATGACCAAAATATTTGTCGATGTTAGCATTTGAAGATTACCATAATACGTCCTAATATTGGTTGCAATGATTTCTAACTGCAGTACGTATGTTATCTTTGTTCAGTGCATTCCCAAGTTGGCCTTCCCCGGTGGTCTTCTGGTTGGCTGTAGCCCCGGGTTTATGAACGTTCCGAAGATCAAGGGAACACACACGGCAATGAAATCTGGCATGCTTGCTGCCGAGTGTGCTTTTGAAGCTTTAACTGATGAAAATTTCTCTTCCCCAACCGAAGGTAAGTAATGCGCCTGTAGGTTTCGTCTTTTTAAACACCCCTTTTATGGTGTTATCTCGTAAATCCCTTGATCGACTACGTTAATACAAAGCAATCTCAGCTCATTGTATCGTCTACTACATGCGCTACTTCACTGGGCACTTTCAACCATGTTTGTAAATGGCTGCACGAGGTTGCCAGAAATGAACATTTTGTTCGCAGGAATCGTTTCACAAAGTAGAATCAAGTTCCAATTTTCAGCCCGTTCGCTGCAAAACACGCGTTGCGTGACCCGTTTATGTCACAAGGGACGTATGACTTACGACGTCGCGTGCAACCTGTGTCGCAACGGCACAACGGGAAATTGCAAGACGGGTTATACTAAATATTACCTAGCGTTGGCGCCTATGGACATAGAAATAGATACTTTTGGCCTTTGTTTCGGCAGGAAGCTAATAGCTTGATTTCTTTTTTCTAGGTCTCCTAATTGAATCATATGAACCACGGATGAGAGAAAGCTGGATATGGAAAGAGCTTCAAAGCGTGCGCAATATCAGGCCCTCTTTCCACAGTCCCTTGGGTCTTTACGGTACAATGCTGTACACCGGCATTTTCTATTACATTCTCCGCGGCAAGGAACCTTGGACGCTGCGAAATAGCAAACCCGACGCGGAACACTTGAAACCCGCCAAGGAATGCACACCGATTGAGTATCCCAAACCCGACGGAGAAGTGACTTTTGACTTGCTATCTTCAGTCGCGCTGAGCGGGACAAATCACGAGGGGGACCAACCGGCACATCTAACACTCATGGATGATTCCGTGCCGGTTAACCGGAACCTCGCCATATATGACGGCCCCGAGCAGAGGTTTTGCCCCGCCGGGGTTTATGAATATGTTCCTAATGAGGATGGAGACGGATTGAGGCTGCAGATAAACGCTCAGAACTGCGTGCATTGCAAGACATGTGATATTAAGGATCCCAGTCAGAATATCAACTGGGTTGTACCTGAGGGGGGAGGAGGGCCGGCGTACAACGGAATGTGATAGAGAAATGCAAACTCTTATTTTCACTTCAAGGCTTCTACGGGATTCTTTTGTCTTTACTTTTAAAGATAATTTCGAGCCAACTTGTAGTCTTAGACAATTTTGGTGTCACGCACCTTGATAAATTGTTCAATGAGATAATTTTGTCCGGCAGTGTGTTCTATTCGGTTGCCAAGCGACGTGACGTTCCCATTTTAGAATGTAAGATTTTGATTGGTCAATTGACTAGTGACAATTCACCATGTTTTGAAAAGTATTGTTGAAACAACTTCCTTAACAAGAAGGATGACAGCTGTATTTCCACTTGTGTAACAGGTTCAACACTGACAATCGAAGGACGTAGTAAATTAGAACACCACCCAAAGTTTAAATTAAATTAACTGCTTTTATGAGAGGATGATTTTCTCATAACGTTTTAGGTAAAAAACGGCTCGCTTATCACTTATCACCTCTTTCGCTTCCAAAGTTGAATGAAAGGCGTCTTATAAGGTACCAGCTCTAACTTTTGAGTCTGTGGGTGAAATCCTGCGATGTGAACATTTAAACGAAACCTCTTTACCCGTTCTTTGGCCAGGTACTATTTAATTGTCAGTATTTTACAAAATGAAATTTGCGATTTTGGTTGAATTTTAGCTTCAGCCAACTGCGGGAGTAACTCTTAGAGGGTCAGCGGGATTGCACGATCGGTGCCATGCGCCCGAAACGCGCATGACGAGTGAGTTCCGAGCACGCAATCTCGCTTACCAAAAAGATCGTGTCGCGTTCTCTAAGAAAGAGATTGCCGAGCACGTTGCTTTTTCTAAACGTATTTATGTAGTTCGACGAATAGGAACCCAAAGTAGGTTGGCATGTTCTGCAAAGTTCCATTGCATTAATTACCTTTCCTGCCGTGGCTTTGGCATTGCTATTTGGTTTATTTTTCAGTTACATGTATTATAAAAATTTGAAACGAATACATAATAAAATAATTGTTACATGAGGCATCTTTCAAAAGGAGTCTTGTATGATCGCCTATGTCAGCAGCCTGAGAAAAAAGCTGACGCTTCCCGACGCCACCGTTGGTTTCTCTGCGAATTGACGTCTGAGAGACGAGTGAAGATATTCTATGCTAATGACGTGTCAATACCCAGATCTGGGTACTGCTTTTGATTGAATAAAGCAAATTTTCAACCAATCAGAAGCATCTGGGTGGTGCACGTCATCAGTATGGAATTTCTGCGCTTGTTTCTCAGACGTCATTTCAAAGGGGAAACCGCTGGTAGCTACAATTCTAATGGTTTTCAGCTGAATCGCAAGAATTACAGGGTTTCATGAAAACGATGGAGGGAATATTCATTCTGAAAATAATTGTCTTTGATATGACGTCCCGGAGTTTTTCCAATCCTGCTAAAATAAAGGAAAGAGAGAAATCTAGACTTTTCGAGAAATATCGATAGAAAAAATATTAAGCGGAAATTAAGCAAGGAAAGGTGGTGGAAATATCAGGTGATAATTTAGGATTTTTTTGTTTGTTGTTGATAGCAACCTTATAAAACAGAAACAATCGAGTACATTTAGTGTGTAGCTTAAATTATCCTTTTGTGGAGATAACTAAACGTGCTGTCATATTCGTGTGTGCAAGCGATCTAGCTAGAAGGCAGGTGTGATAACAAAGCAATGATTAATAACAAGTTTCTCTGCAAACTTACGGAACACAGACACAAATCTCGAACACCCTAACGCAGCCACGAAGGCAAGATTGAACTTCCGATATTCAAGATTACTTCAGTCATTTTAATGGTCACAATTGATTGTGGACTTTCGTTGAACGCGGAATGTATCTGATATTGTACATTGCACTCACTATCTGTCTATCTGTCTTCTGATTGGCTAAGAGCCTACACAGTTAATTTTGGAAATCGGTTCAACCTACGGATAAGTTAGAGGTTAGTTATCTGCTAGCAGATTAGTGAATAATCTGCAGGTTGCGCGCATAATGCATCTCAAACTGTGTTCCGTGCGATGGTCTGTTTGTCGTTATTTTCTTATAAACAATGTATAATAAAACAATTATAATAAAACAATCATTAGATTCGGTTTTTGTAATACCGGAATAATCTACGTCTCGGTAAGTAGAACCTCATCCAATAATTGTTTAATATTTCACCAATTTTTGCTTAAGTACAGCGAGCCGGCGCTTTCAGCGAAGAAACAAATATAATGGGAAGATGAGCCTGTTGGGTTCATTACCTTGGACAAAAAAAAGCACCAACCGTTCCATTGCCATAGCAACGAAAGTGGTCTACATTGACTCGAAGTGTCACCCTTCGGGCAGACTTGGACCAACATCTAATTTCTCATTTACATTTCACTGATTATTAAACAAAGGACTTGAAAATAAAGAAAATGAACACTGACCACAGGAAAAAGAGGCTTGATTCCATGACAACAACTTTCTCCTTTAAAACCATTAGCAACATAACAGGTGAATAAAGAACTCTGTAGAGGGTACAAATCATTTTTATTTGAGCTGAAAGGTTTTAAGATAATTTGTTTGTAGTCATTTCAAATGATATATTGTATTTTGATTAAATATGCCCGAAATGCTTAAAGCTTCGGTGAAACGGGCAGCAAACGTGCAACTTGTTTGCAACATTGCCGCAAAATGAGTTGAAAAGCAATGTTGCGCGTTTAAACACTCTAGTTCAACCTTGTTTAAAACCTGATTTGTTGCCGGCAAGGCGGGTTTGAGGTAGGTGGAAAAACGCGCAGCATGGCTATTTAACTCGTTTTGCACAAATGTTGCAAGACAATTTGCACGTGTTACGTTGCCTGTTTTATCCTAACTTTATGATTCAGTGCGATTCTAATTAATTTGTTTACTGATAGTTAAAGCGCTGTTAAGTTTCTTTTCACCCCAACTTTGTGTCAGGCTAAATTAAGGTTCCTTATTCGGTTGTGAATTATTCTATACAACAACAAAAAGGTCAGTCACGAGAAACAAGTGCGACGTCATTAGTGCGCCCACTTCTTTCAATGCGGAAAAAAAAGTCTTTTCATCAGCGATTCACTTATAAGTTCTATTCACGACATGTTGATCAATATTAATTTCTTGTACCCTGTTTGACAGAGGAAGAAGGCATTTAAGGGGGAATTAAGATTTCAATCAGTTATTGTTTTTATACTTAAATGCGGACAATTAGGTGTAATTGTTTTTTGAAGGAGCAGAGTGTGAAAGCAAAACATTAAGGTAAGACAGAAACCGAAGTTGTTTATTTTTATTAGCTAGGAAAGGAAATGTACCTCATAATTTGTTCTAGAACCATAGCATGTATTACTAGAAAGGCAGGGCGGCATTACATAGCAGCGATGACTTGCAAAGTATTCTTGCGCAGAACGCTCCTGATTAGATTAAGTAACAAACCCATAGATACTACAGGGCGTCAACAATGACCGATAGTAATATATATTTTTTTAATTGTTGACTGCTCAGGAACAATTTTTTTATTTAAAAAAAAAAATGCACCAGACGTGCAAGTCACCGTTGGCTTTTGAAGGGAGCTGACTTTAGAAGAGAGGAACAAAATTATACACACTCGTGCCAAAGGGTTTTCCGGTTGCTGATAGATGTACTAAACACTGACTTACGAATTAAAATTATAAAACGCTCATCGGACCATTGGCAATTTCAGTTGTATTCGAAATCACGAAAAGATGTTTTTCTACAATCGTGGAATTTTGAGCAGTTAACTGTACATCTGATATCCTTTGATTCTACGTAATGCAAAAAATAATGGTAACTTTCGACGTACAGGTGCGCTGAGGACAAAAAGCTTGTTTCGGTCATGAAAACTCAATACAACTAATTTGCATGCAAATTAGCTATTGAGCAGCAATATAAGCAAACAATATTGGTTGGTTACGTCGCTCGAAGAAGAAAACATTTATTCAACTGTATAAACGCAAGACACCAAGAAGGACGAGTTTGTAATTACTACTTTTAATCGAAACATGTCAGGTATTTGTTATCATCGTTACCCTGTTTTCTGTTTGGCAAAGAACGGTCAATGACCAACTTTCATGCTCGACAAAAACAGTATGGTACTCATAGAAACCGAGTCAGATACGTTGGTACAAAAACGGTTATCTTTACCCCCGAGGGAAGGGGTTACTGCTTATATAATAGCCTTCAAGGGGAGGCTTCGTCTGAAAGGGATACCTTTTTTAGGCTTCAGTTGTATGAAAACCTAGGGATTTTGCTGTTTGAAGAATATAAAAGGAAGATACAAATATCCGGAAATGTTTAAAGATATTTAGCAGATTTTGAGATATTTAGAAAACCTCATGATATTAAGGACAAAATTGTAATATATTTAGAATTTTGTTACGAAAAAATCACTGAAATAGAATCAAACTGAATCATGTTTTTCTAGGAAGCTACATCATTACTAATTAGGGTATGGGCATTTCAGTGACAGAAATTCAAACAAATCTCTGCATATGGGCCTGTTGCAATCAGATTCGGCAATATTCTCCAGTTAAAACATATGCAATGTGGCTGATGTTCAACAAAATGGCTGACATTTGTGTTGCCATTTTNAATATTGGTTGGTTACGTCGCTCGAAGAAGAAAACATTTATTCAACTGTATAAACGCAAGACACCAAGAAGGACGAGTTTGTAATTACTACTTTTAATCGAAACATGTCAGGTATTTGTTATCATCGTTACCCTGTTTTCTGTTTGGCAAAGAACGGTCAATGACCAACTTTCATGCTCGACAAAAACAGTATGGTACTCATAGAAACCGAGTCAGATACGTTGGTACAAAAACGGTTATCTTTACCCCCGAGGGAAGGGGTTACTGCTTATATAATAGCCTTCAAGGGGAGGCTTCGTCTGAAAGGGATACCTTTTTTAGGCTTCAGTTGTATGAAAACCTAGGGATTTTGCTGTTTGAAGAATATAAAAGGAAGATACAAATATCCGGAAATGTTTAAAGATATTTAGCAGATTTTGAGATATTTAGAAAACCTCATGATATTAAGGACAAAATTGTAATATATTTAGAATTTTGTTACGAAAAAATCACTGAAATAGAATCAAACTGAATCATGTTTTTCTAGGAAGCTACATCATTACTAATTAGGGTATGGGCATTTCAGTGACAGAAATTCAAACAAATCTCTGCATATGGGCCTGTTGCAATCAGATTCGGCAATATTCTCCAGTTAAAACATATGCAATGTGGCTGATGTTCAACAAAATGGCTGACATTTGTGTTGCCATTTTAGATGACCGGCTATTTTTTTTGTTTTTACTGTAATATTTTTGAAATGAAGCGAGATATTTTTGAGATATTTAGAACATTTTTGAGATATTTAGAACATTTTTGAGATATTTAGAAAAAAATTTCGAGATATTTGGGAAAAAGATTGGGAATTTCCGGAAACATATTTAGGCGATTTTTCGTGATATTTGTATCTAGGCCTAATAAAAGGGTAGGGAAATCTGTCATTTTGGTCTGTAAATGGAAGAAATGCAGTGTTCTAAACTGGGTGTGTGAAAGGGGTACGATATATCAATTGAAGGTATACGGAAGGGGTACCTTTTCAGTCAAAAATGCTATTTTAAAGGGTAAGGGGTTGGACCTCGGGGCAGAGCCTCTAAAAACTCTCCCCGGACCTGTCCCAGCCATGTATCGTTTCCAAACAAATAACTAAAATAGTAAATGAGAATTTCCTTTAATTTTGATCAACTTACTTCAGTTGCTAAACAAAAGTAGCGCAGTATAATTATTTTTCTTCAAAAAAAAAAAAACATTAATATTATCGTTGTTGTTATTAGACGAAATGGCTTTTGTCATTTAATTTTGCTTTCTCTGGTATAGTATAAAACGAACGCTGAATTTAAACTACAAAGTCTTTTAGCGTTGAGGTTTAAATAGTTTAAATGACATTTATTTAGGCGTTAACTGTTCTGCAAGATCATATCTGTAATGAGCGTTGAAGCTGTGATACCCCTGGGTACTTTTTTAAAGTGATTAATTAATGCTTGAGGATATCGCTTCGGTTTCATTCAAAAGGGTCGCTGAAGTGTAATCATTGAGACCTGTAAATATGGCGTAACTATTGCAGTTGGGCGACTCTAGCTTAGCTTAAAAAGAAAAAAAAATAGCACAGTAATGGAGAAGCATGGCAGTTCATTCAGCACCAGACTTATGTGCACCAAGAGTTACGCGATCCCTTGAATAGTTACGACTTTTCTTCACCCTTGTCATTTTTTTTTGTTACACACTGTAACTGCTAGCTTTTTCAACCCTAAACAACATTAAGGGTAGTCAATCTGAAAAATTCATTCATGTACAGTTCCCCGGCCCATTAATTGGCTAACGGATGAATAAAACAGTTTTAAAGGAAAAATCAAATGACTGATCACGCTTAGTCACTCATAAAGAAGTAATCACGTTTCACGTGAAGAGAAGTATCCCTACTCGCGTATAGCGTATAAAGAAGTGGTCCTAATCACGTATCACGTATAAAAACGTAATCACTTTTCACAAAAAAGGGAGTAGCATTAATCACGTTTTCATTAAAACAAGTAGCGATAATCACGTTTTACGAACGTTAAAGCTTGTAGCAAGACGTTTTTTAGTCTTAATTAAAGCAGTGTTTTGGCAGGCGCAAAGCTAGAAGGATAACACTGAATTAAGAGCTCAAGAAAATTAAGGCATGAGTCTTCTATTTAATTCCACAAAAACAGAGGGGGTGGTCTAACTTTTTAGGCTTTCAATACAGCCGGAGAACCTATTGACAGACTACCTGGGTGTAACGTCAAAAACTTGGAATCATGGTTGGAGTCATTAATTGTCACGTGACCTATAAAGGCTATTTTTAGCTCAAAATTCTATTTGGCAAAATGGCACCCCTTTTCATTGCTTTCTGGAAGTTGCAGTTATCGTCATAGTGATGAGGCTAATAGGTATATCATTTCTGTGGCTGGGCCTTTTTAAGTTAATCTTTCAAAAAGGGAAGAAATTTGAAAACCGTTTAATGAGGGAACTGGGCACTAGAACAAAATTCCGTTTATTTACACTTTCAATAAGTTATTCAACAAAGCCCGAGCACAGATGTTTAGTCGTTCATCCAGTGACAAGTTTGGTATTAACTTCTTTGATTGTTTAAGTTTTTTTCGAGAAAAATGGCCGTTTCAAGGTCACGTGACCTAATTTGCATACTTTTACACGGAATTGTATAACTTTTCAGACTGATTATTCATTATTCTGGTCAAGTTTTGTTGCTAAAGGAGTCAGTAATCGTCAAGATATAGACCACCCCTCAACTTTTGAAGGAAATTGAAAAAAGACCCATGCCTCATAATTAATTTTGTTGAGAGGGTGTGACAATCCATTAGACCGGGAGAAATATCGCCAGAGCTACAAAGCAGCAGACAATTGGTACAAGGGACCAAGGTGCACTAAGGCAAGGTTCTTAAAATAAAGAATAGCATTTAATAATGACATTATTAAATTACTAGTAATGCTTTAAATGATAAAAATTTCATTGTCTCATTCGTTGCATCTCCAATGACATAGTCCATTGCATATCCGCACAAACTGCTCACGGATCTCCTAATAGAAGGTTGGTTTGTTTTACCATGGTCGCTAATAGCAATACACCATCAAAAACTCAAAAACTGTGGACGGGTTTTCCTTCACTCGCACTAGGTCACAAAAAAATCTAGGGGCAAAGGGCTTCATTTACTGTGATATAGATTTAAATATGAAAAATGAGCCACTTTAATTTGTATTCAGTTTTAAAACAGGCCAGTAATCACTGTTTTGCCAATAAGACAACTTTTCATGATACTGCTTGGGGGGTTAATTATAACAGCCTACAGCTTCCTGGTACATTTCTAACTAAATACGAAGTTACGATTATTGCGAATAATACAGCTAAATTTCCATTGGTAGACGTTCTTATGAGTTATATTAAAGCACATTATTTATTTAGAAATGCAAAAACTATTGTATTTAAGTATAGAGCGGTTTTCACTTGACTGTCGAAAGGAATTGGTTTTGGTTTTGGTTTTGGTTTTACTACGCCCTTTGGTTGGCTAGTGTATTTACTTTGGTTTTGGTTTTACGACAGTCAAGTGAAAATTGCTCTAATCAGAGGGAGTTTTATTGGTTTAGTTGTTCTATCAGCTGTCCCCTATTAGTAGAGGGCCTGCCCCTCGGCTAGTTTTCTTTCTTGACACATAAATAAAGTTTCTATCTATCTATCAGAGGAAAATCTCCATTGTAAGAAGTGTTACTTAGTTTGCTTATCCTTAGGTTTAAATACGGCGATCTACCGGTTTAGATAAGAGCTTTAGTATTCTTAATTTCGATAGAGAAGTTCCGACTGAATGCTTTTTTTCTTTTGCCTCCCGGTTTTTTTTATTTCTTCTGTATTCATGATATTATATTTTTGAGGCTTTACCCATTATATGAGAATGAAAGATTAGGTCGTTGGATGAATTTGCCTCAATGATTGGTTTCTGCATAAAATACGTTAAATAGTATTCTGGTTTTTGAATTGACACTGTTTTTGAAGTGTGAGCGTTTCTTAGCAAAATCCTTTTAAATTTATAGACGATATCAATTTTGCTAGTTTTAAAATAAACATAAGGGAATTCAAATTCAATTAGCCTTCTGAAAGCTAAATACGTAATTGGATTCTGTTATTGAATTAGATTTTTCTTGAAGTCTGAGCGTTTCTTAGCAATATTTTTGGCAATGAAATAGTCATCTTTTCATATAAATATAGATGAAAAAACAACTACTTAAACAAGTTATAGGCTTCTTGCTGTAGCTCATCTGGTACGTGAAAAGGTTGGTAACTAATTTTTAAGATCTGTTGAGGCAAATTCGGGGCCGTATCTGCGAGCTAATTTTCCTTTATTTTCTTGTTCGATATTTACCATAACCGCTTTTGAAAAAGTCTAATTATTTAACATTTTATTTTTTAACGTTTTATTTTGTTTATTTTTTGTACGTGGACGATGATAGTTTCAGTTCCCAGTAAATTCTACAAATAATATATGGCCTTCTTTGTTGCAATTTGTAAATAACCGAATCATTGTATTTTTGAATGTTTTGTTTGTTCTCCTTCCTCGGAAACATTCTTGACTTCTGGTTTTCAAGTGACGTTAATCAAAGTTTTCAACTAAAATCCTCAAATTAAACTTATAAAGTTTCATGTAAGAGAAATTGATAACTTCATATCTTTTTAGAAGATTTCCGCTGGATGGGGCAGCCGTTTAACGTATTTTGTGATAGAATACTTTTGAATGTTCAATACACTAAAAATGGCGGCCGAGAAGTTGAATAACCCTTGTATTAGAACAAGTCGTTTACTATCTTGAATGACTACTTCTTGCTTTCACAGCAAAACCCCAACTGAGACATGTTGGTGCCCCTTGGATGGACACCAATATGCAATCTGGCCGATAAAAACTTTATCCGAACATCTATTTCCCGCTTATAAAAGGCCACACAGAATTGAATTTCGGCCAGGCTGTTTTCAATTTTATCTTCTTTTTATTCGTAAGATTCGCGTCTTTATGCGCTTAATGGTTTTACGTGGCACCTCTATTCATGGAATACCCTCTGGACCAAGGAAAGTGTCCCCTGGATGGAGGTTGGGCTGGGGTTTGTTAATATTGATCTACAAATAAAAGATAATCTGCTGCAGTCAATATATCAAGCAGCTAGATAATGCATACAAAATCATGATTAATTTATCTCTGCAAAATTCTGAGTTGAAATCTCACAAGTGCATGCAGTACATCGATTCAAGTGAGATAGTTCATGTTGTGAAAGTTGTCGTCATTGTGCCGACTTGAGAACACTTCAACTTATCAACGCCTTCTGTGGTCAGTCGCTTTTTGAGTGCTAAGGTATCCCCTGAATGGAGGTTAAACATGGGCTTCAAGACGTAGAAAGAATGTACCTTTTCCCCTTCAATAGAGGTAACAGATACAAAGATATTGAGAAAATGCTTTCGACCTTAAAATTTTGTGTCCCCTGAATGGAGCTTTCCCCTTAATAGAGGTGTCCAAAAGGAGAAGTTGCACGGTAATTCTTATTTCTAAAGGCGTGGCACTTTAAAACCAGAAACTGAAGAAAAGGTTTGCTGCTGCGTGCTCGCTTTTGACGGACCAAAATCAAGATTTTAGTATAACAATCAGGGCGGATGGTCCTGTCAAAAGAGCCACTTCATAACCGATACTTTGCTGGTAGAAATAGTTAATATGGTGCTTTGTAATATTCGACGGGTAAAAGTTTAAATAATTGTAAAATTTCTAAATGGAGCAGACTGATACTTATTGGAGAAAAATGTGACAAAAAGATCTAAAAAATCGACAGTATGGTAAAGGCACGCGAGCCAAAATACGTATCTAATCTTTATTTTGCGTTCGACGATAGGAGAGCGCAGTTCATGATGTTGGGTGTCTTGTGCTACTAAGCGATGATCTTTCACGCTATCTTGGATTTTGAAACCTTAGTCACACGACACTGAAATGGCAGGCTAGATCGGTGTAACGTAGTTGAAAAAGGGGCTTTAGCTTTAGTGTTTAGTCGTGTTAGAATAAGTGTTAATTTCAATGGTTTTATGAGCTCTTAAGTGTTTACTACTGGTTTTCATACCAAATGTACATGTACGCATGAAGTTTTATGAAATATTGGTTTTGTGGTTTGTTACCGAACGCACGTAGCTTATATTTGTCGTAGTTTTTTTGGCTGTTTTCTCGCGAGTAACCCTGCTCGGGACCATTTGAGTCCGTTAGTTGCTCCCTCACTTAATTTCCGTTCTCTTTTATTTCTTGTTATGTTAACTCAAGGTCAACTTTCCAGAATTTGGAAAGCACAATGTGATTGGCTAAGCTTGGGAAAGGAATGGTGTCTTCGGTTGAGCAGGCGTTTGTGGGGAGGGATGAAAGACGAGCTCTCCTAAAAACGCCTGTGTGGGCGGCTATCTGACCGTGCACTATCCTTTGTTTTTTGTCCACAAATTGTGACTGAATACATTAATGCGATGTTTGTATTGGTCAGTAAGTTCTAAATGATAGGAAATGCTATTGAACGTTGTGCAAGTTCAGGTTCCAGAAACTGAGCTGACAAAAACATATAACAAAGAAGGCTTTCTAGCTTCATAGCCATTCCACTTTATTAACTATGGTCTGACCTCGGACGCACTCAAGAAACTGCGATTACTATTAGTAAATCTAAATACTTTCACTTGCCGTTTCGTTGCAGATTAATCAGACATGGAAAAACGTTCGCTGGGACTGGTACTTGCTTTGGTGACAATCTTTATTTCTTTGCCTTTGCTCTTGGCTAAGCCTAACAACAAAAATAACGGCGACTGTCCAAAACCGAGAGGGAAAGATTGTACCACAGAAGAGGACAGAGAAATCATGAGGTGTTGTCTTGAGAAGTATAAGAAAGGCTTTGATGATGTAAGAGGTCAAGGTTCCCCCTTGCCAGGACAGGATCCGCCTACCTGCCAAACTGATCTGGTAAGTTCTCCTTTGTTCAGCAGCGGATCTGATTCTTTCCCACCATGGAGTGTTGTGCCACACGTACCATGCACTTAGGTCAATAATCAGAAGTAAACACAAATATCAACTTCACGTTTTGTACGCTAGTAAATATACTCAAAACCATATCTTTATAATATTATACAATTCAAACAACTTGAGCCAGCTTTTGATGTTAACACACTGAGAAGCTTATGCATTTTGATAAATATGCTGTTGCTTTTTATTGATTCACCCGGCTAAGATTCGGTTTCTGAGGCCCCGTACACCGGACGTATCCGGATATTTTTAAATCAGCAATTTTTGTTCGCTCAAAAAACGGGGGGCAACGGTGTGTCATAAACCACTCTGATTTCAAGAAACGTTGCACTATTTATCTTTTGTTAGGATTTGGCAGAATGCCTTTCCAAAAGCAAATGCTACGCAGGGGTTAACAACGCCCTTCGCCTGCTCATTCTCAATCAACTCGTCTTCACCAAAAGAGTAAGAATCTGCCAACAAAAAAATTTCAGTCGCCTCTTGGAAGAAGCCGAGAAAGGTAAGATTCAAATTCTTTCGCCCAGTTCTTTTTGATTTCTCTATCTGTGTTTGTATTGAATTAGAACGGAAGAAATGCACAGGTTAAAACGCTTAAATGAGAAGCACGACCTGTATAATAGCCATCATAAAGTGTCCTCACAGCTAAAGCTCACCAAATGATACACATACATACATTCGTAAGCTGTTTACAGGCAGTCATAAATGACAACTGAAGGAGGATCGTGAGGTTATCCCTGTAGTAAGATCTCTCCTTACAGATACACTATGTCACTTACCATCCCAGGAAAGGTTGGCCACACCACCGGGGTCTACATCCCCTACTCTTTTTGAACATTGGTGTGGGTTCTTCAACGTCCCACATGAACAGATCAATGAAAGTGCTGTAAGACGGGACCTACCGTTTTTCGTCCTTATCGGAGAAGACTAGAAAGTCTAACCGTTTGCAGATGTCATTACAAAGCCAGCACTTTCTTCTCAGTAATTAAAAGACCCTGAGTGTTGGTCCGGCCAGTGTTTGAGACCGCGACCTCCCGCTTGGCATACCGGCGCACTCCCAACAGAGCTAACCAGGCGGCGGTGAAATGATACATATAATCATTTTAACAACGAAACACAACTCGTTTAAATATTAGGCAAATATAAAAGACAATACCCGCATTCAGTCCTGGTCATAAATATCTTGTATACCGCCATGCTCACAACCAGCATAGCAGATTTTGCGAACAAAACGTTCCAGTGTGGTCGTTGCAAGCTCTTCTTTCCTTTACCTCGCCGCACAGCTTCTTCGGCACCTATTTCAGTTATTGCCAAACCCCTGTTATCCACCTAGATCTGCATTCTTCATCGGATATTCTAGCCTCCCATGCATATGTTCTTCGGGGTGTGGGTGGGGGACCTCAGTCATTTATTGTTTATAGTTAAAGAGGCTGGACTCAAAGGACACATATATCCATAAGTACGATTTATAACGGGACCTATGAACTTCCACATTGCGATAAGAATGGCCACCACTTGCACTCGTTTTTCTCGACGTAGGAATTGACCAATAGCACGTATCACAAGGGAGTTATTTAGTTCTTACTGCAGCGATTTTATGTCAGCGAGCCCCCACAAAAAGGCTGATCGAGTAATAACGAGGAATAGAAAAGGATATATAGCAGATTGATCGAATTTCAAGGAAGTAAAATAACAGGTGCAGGGGAACTAATTTTCCCTTCCCATTCCTGTTAACTACGTGCGTCCCCTTCCGCGCTCGTTATGGTCACGTTATTCTCAGTGATATTTTCCCGATGTTCCTTACCAACGAGCTGGTACAAACTGGGTAAGAAATGATATGCCTTTTATTGTCATGTCATCACTTAATAACAAACTAATATGATTCCGAGCATTATGAGTCCCACATTCATACGAAAAGAAAAAACAACAACAAACAACAACAACAACAACAACACTGGCAGCTGTCTTTCAAGTTTTCCTACACAATGCAATCCCTTTTATTCAAATAAGTAATGGCTAACTGCTTTCATCACTTTTTTCTCTGTCAGAACATTTAACGGGACTGAGCAATATCAAGGAAATGGGTACGTACACTATAAAAAGAACACGTGTAGAACAATTGTAAACAGAGAAAAAAGTTACAACAACAGCTGCTATGGTCAGGTATCGTGTCCTCCGCAGTCTCTAGAATCTGTATATGTTCACTGCTAATTCTATGCAAGTCGTAGTTGTCAGTTAAGTATTGCGTCTCCCCGGTGCAGCCTCCATGCATTCTATCGTTGCACTCCGAAGTCTCTAGAATTTGTATATTTTCACTGCTAATTTTATGCACGTCGTCGTTGTCAGTTGAGTATTGCGTCTCGCCGGTGCAGCATCCAAGCTTTCTGTCTTTGCCGTTTGTCTTTCTTCGCATTGCTACACAATCGGTAAGATTTGTACTTCCTACGGGCGATCCCGCAACTATTTGAAGGATTGTTTTTGATTAGCTGGGAAGACAATAGGGATTGTCACATAACAATGCCCCTATCCCTGAAAACAATACGAAGTGCAGATTAAAGGGGACCAGTGAAAAAAGAGGTTTAGAACGGTGCAGGTCTACTGCTTGCTAGTGCCTCTTTCTTTCATAAGTTCGTTTTACTTATTTTTATTTTTCTATTAATTTCTGTTTAGCAAACCTCTATTTGTCACCAGGAGAAGCGTTTGCGAAGCGGCAATCTTTGATCCTTGTACAGCGATATGAGTATCAATAAAAATCAGTTATACGGTTTGCCGTGACAACAACTGTAATTTTGATTAACTGACGTAGGCGAGTTTTTCTAAAATTCAACATGTCTAGTTGATGTTGTTATTTTTAGCGGAATCTTTCAATCATACACTTCTGTAATTTCTTTAACCATTAATACGTATTGTTTTATTGAGAAACGATGTAATAAACATGTCACGAGCACGGGACAAAGAAATAATCTGAGTTCCCGACAGGAATTGAACCTATGACCTCTGTACACGGGTCTTATGCTCTAACCACTGAGCTACGAAGGACTCGTGGCGAGCTGGGCCATATACAAGGTTCATGTATGACATGCGTCCTGCGTACTACTAGGATATCAAAAAAATGTCGAAATCGTCATGTGGGTGATGAATAAAGAATGATGATAAATTTTAAGCTCGGTAAAGAAATGAGGAATGATATAATCAACATGTCACGAGCACGGGACAAAAATAAAATCTGACTCCCCGACAGAAATTGAACGTGTAACCTTCCGTACACCGGTCGGATGCTCTAACCACTGAGCTACGAAGGACTCGTGGCGAGCTGGGCTATATACAAGGTTCACGTATGTATTGTTTTCTTGTTGAAAAGCCTGTCTATGTGCTTAAAAGAATCGTTTCAATTCTGTTTTAACTCAACAGAAAGTTTGCCTTATGACCAGTGCGCTCAAGATGTGTACCTAGAGTGCGGCAGAGAGTTCAGGGAAGTTTTACAGAGTTACCCTGATGGCTTCAGACCGAGTGAATTGTGTTTTGTCTTCGTTCATGAGGGAAACTGCAACACAAGGGAGGCCCAAAAGAGGAATTGCGGTGAATCCGCTGTATTGAACCGGTTCAAACTTAATTCATTTAAGGCAGCTGGAGTCGTTCTGCCCGCTTTGTGTTCTCTGCCTGACAAAGCAAAGCGAGGCAATTAGACATTATCTTTCATTATCAATTTACCACTGAAAAAGTGAATTACTATATCATCGATATCGAAACGATGCTGTAACCATATAATATGGGAGTGGTATTAAAGGAGAATGTCATAATTGTTTGAGCGAGTGCCGTTTTGTTTTATACAACGAGACGCTGGAAAGAAAGATCTGAATAAATCGAACAAACAAACGAACAAGTGATCCAGCAGAGCTCGAGCTTGCCACATAGCTTCCACCCCATGCAAATAACGGCTGCTCAGTATTCGACCTCAGTAGAGTACAAATATAACTCAAAGCGGGCACAAATATAAACGGCATTTCAACTCCAGAAGATCGGTTTTCCATAAACGTCTACCATGACAGATAACTCCGCATAGTTTTCCGACGAAAATAAAGAATAGGAGCTAAATCGGCCCATCCATCGATGACCTAGTGGCAGTCAGTCACGTCGAGAGAAACGGCGCAACAACATGCGTACAGTGCTTGAAAACTTTCGTCGGGCCGCTTATCCCGACCAGAATGACTGCCCCTAGGTCTCCGAGGGTGGGTCAAAGGAATATTCATGATTTTTTTACGGGCGTTAGTTAAAAAGAATTTATGAATGCAGTTTCGTTCATTCTGAAAAAAGTGATTTTCAATGACTCATTTGTCAACTCGTTTATTATTAACGAACATTCTTGCCTTTTATTTTTTCAGTTAGTAATTGCGCTCTCTCTCGCTAGGAGACACAGAACAAAATGCCCTGACGTTTACTTATGATCACGTGACACGTCACATGACCACAAATTGAAAAGGAAGGAAATTTACGAATTGGTGGCGAATTTACTTTGTTTGTATAAATAAATTGGCGTTTCTGATAGAGGATAAACATACCTAACTTTCTGCGTTTGGAATGAATGTACGCAAAGGTTAACATCAAAGTTTTAAATCATTCAAGATTAAAGGAACAGTATCCCGTTACTGAACATGTACCAAACTTTGCTTTTCTGACAGGATGTCACGAATTCAAAAGACGTGACGAGAGAAGCTGGAAAAATCCGTTTGCATCGTGCTTGGGCGAGTTCGATACTACCCTAAAACATCTCAGAATTACAGAGCAATGATATATTGTTCCCGTTAAGTTTCGATTTTGGCGAAATCGGGAGCTTTTGGCGTTGCTTTCATTGCATTTGGCCGAAGGACCGAGAGAAGGGAAGTGCTTTGATACCGATTGAAGGCTTATATCTCCCGCCAGCTTTTATACATGCTCAGATAATCTTGAAAAACGGAACGGCAACAATAAAGACTATGTACGAAAGAAACCATCGAGACATGGATGTGACTGAGGAGATTTTGTGCTGGAAGTTTCTTGAAACAAAATGGGTTGTAACGACGTGTTAGTAACCTTTTGATTAAACCTCCCTACGGTCGACAAAATCAAAAAATAGGCACTTAATGTTTAGGGAAACGAGTGCAATGAAACCATAATTATAATGCAATGTTTAATTAACCTTTGCGATGCTTCATCGCGTTGAGATTCCATTTTTGTTATCTTATTGAGGGTCATATACACGCGAGCAAATGTTACTAGATTTGGACTTGCCACAAACTTCCCTATACCATAAGAGGCCCATAGGGATGTGTCGCTGGATGGGGTCGCATTTTCACAACTTGATTAACCATAATGGTATTGCATTTTCTATACAGTTACTAGAATGGGGTCTCACATTTCCGGATTTTGGGGGTAAGAAAGTTCTTCACCTCTACGGTTAGCAAACGTACCAGCATGTTTGTACTGTAGGTGAAAAGAAGTGCGTCAAATCATTTTAGGATGACCTATTTAAAGGCTTGATAAGGTAGATACATAAACAGAAAGTGACTAAGTTGGGATCGCGAAAATTACATTTGCCCAAAAGTGAAGATGGGGTCTATAATTGGCCACAGAATAGACTATAATGGGGCAGTGGCATATACCCAGCAAAAATTAACCCAAGTACCCCCACGGGAAATTAACCTCTAACACGAGTTTTACAGCAAAAAGCTGTAAAACGAGCTTTCTATATTGCGAAACGTCCGAGCAAGCGACAAAATTGCGAGAAGTCTTCGTGCCGCGAGCCAAAAAGTAAGACGAAAGACTTCTTCAAAAGGATAAAATATTGTTTGGGTGTGTGAAAAACTAATCTCTGTCGGCGGTGCTGTCCGGAAGCAAATCTTGTCGCGTCAATATGACAGTTCTATAAGTGATGACGCTCGCGCATAATCGGGACAATGTCCCTTTAAATTTGGGCGTTTAAGGTGATTCCCTAGTAAAAGAACCTAACATAGACTGTAGATGAAACTTGGTACACTGATGTAACAAGTCAAGAAGATGATAAAAAGGTAAGAAAAAGTGGGGGTCACCGCGCTCGTTTTGACGTCACAATACTGACAAATACGGCTATTTTGGACCCTTTGACAAAAACCGCCCGCAGCCCAAAACTAGACAAAAAGGAAAGATTTTTTCAATGATGCATGTGGTATCGCACAGAATTTGACTTTGATGTATTGTTTATCCACTTACGTACCAGAAAAATGCCTTTTAATGCCCTTGTTTTTACTTTACGCTCCAAAGTAGAATTAAATTGGACACGCGCTATTCGACACGTGACAGCTCAATCCGTACAATTTAGTAAAATTGCCGAAAAACTGAACGTAGATTTGTGCCAATTTTTTTTCTCACTGAAAGGAAGCACTGTCCTTATTAAAATCATGAAATAAAAAATGGGGGTCACCGTACTCGTTTTTGCGGTAAAGCTGCAGAAAGTGCGCACCAAATGCATTTTCCTTAATTTTTGAGAGAGGACTGGGGTGAGTTTCAAAATAGAATGTATGCGAAAGGGGGAAGAAAGTATTAAAAAATCCGTTTTTACAGAATTTACATCGAGATATCACATTTAGGACACAATGTGATAAAGAAAGCGTTTAAATGAAAATCAAAGTGAATAAGCACAAATTAAACATCCACTCGCGAGGTTCTCCGTGAGGAAGTCGAACTCAGCAACACGCGTACTGCTTAAGTTATGCACATTCCCACCACATTGAGTCTCACCTCGACAAGAAACAACCGCAAGCAAAAACTGCAATAGCGTTTCTCTTCGGTCAACTTCATTTTAATAATGTTACTTCACATGCTCTTTTTTACGGAGGCCATCTTGTTATGCGCAGTAAGAGATGCGTAGTGCAAAACCAGGGAATCACCTTAAAATCAAATTTACCTTCACAATTTTTTTTTATTGAAGTGCAAGCGGGATGGTCATTCCAGTGTGTTAGAAATATTTGATATGAATGAGAAGAATGTTTTTGCTCGATTTCTTTTCTTAAACCCCTCCCCAAGTTGTTAATTATTTAAAATTTTTAGCAAAATGGTCACGTGACATATCACCCGACTTATTAACACAATATTTATACATTCAAATGATAAGGACGATGGTTTCTTGATGTGCAAAATTTTGATTCAGTTTCATTATCTGAGCAGAAATTAAAGCCAATAAATCATTTCCCACAGGTAAACCCACTATTTAATTACTTGCGCGCACTCTGTTTTGCCTCTCATTATTCTTTTTTTTGTTTACGCGCACTCTGTTTGCCTTTTATTGCTATCATTATTACTTGCGCACACTCTGATTTGCCGTTCATTGATCCTTTTATCACTTGTGAGCACTCTGTTTTGCCATTTATTGTTCTGTTAATTACGCACGCGCAGGAGGCAGCGTGGTCGAGTGGTTTGAGCGCTAAACTTGCAATTCGGAGGCACTGAGTTCAAGTCCTGCCCTAACCGCTAGGATGGATTTGTTCACGGTAGTCCCAAGTTCAAATTCTCGACCACGCTTGTAAATAGCCTTCTGGTTTGCCTCCGGCCAATTGGGATTCTTAACCAGTTATGTCTGATTTGAATTATTTGTTTCAGATATTTGCTCGGCCCCACTAGCATAAGTGCTATAAATACTGCCAAGGGTAAATAAAGGAAATTGTTATTGATATTCTGTTTTGTCTTTAATTGTCCTGCTTATTACCCGCGTGAACCCTGTATGATTTGCTTATCATCGTTACGTTCACTATGTACGCGCACTCCGTCTGCTTTTTAATGTTTCGTTTGTCTTTGAGCGCAATCTGTTTGCCTTTCATTGTTTCTTGTATTAAATGTGTATTTTGCCTTTATTGTCAGGTTTGTTACTTAAGCGCTCTGAGTTTTGTCTTTAACTGGTACGTTTATTTTTTGCGTGCTCTTTTATTTGCGGTTCATGGTTCCTTGTTCTCTTTTTGTTTCAGAGTTATACCTTTTTACTTGTACTCACTGTCTGCTCTGTTTTTAGTTATAATTATGACAAGATTCTCCGGTCTTGTTGAGTATTGGCAGCCTTAAGGTGGCTCAATGGGTTTTTTCGGGGTCGATACCTCCCAACTTTGAGCATCAACTAAATCGCCATTAACAAAGATTTGTTACGATCAGTGTTACAATGATATCGAAGTTGTCATAACAACGAAATGGCGCCACATACCTATTTTACTTGCAGCCGTATTTCCCGGCACTGAGAACTTTTTTCCAAAGTGCTCACTGGAGATTTTTCTCCAAGAGGCGTTCATTACCTCGTAGTATGAGAAAATCCGGTTTAAATGTAGTATTAGGATGCACGTAGCATACCAGTGGTCCAAAATACAGGCAAAAGAGATTTGCAACAAAACTTCTGAGAGTTCTCAACAATCTGGAATACGGTCGACCGAACGCACCTTAACTGTCCTTAAAAAGTAAAGTCCTTCTTACAGTATGTCACAAATGTTAGGTCAGGGTGTGTCAAGGCGTGTGACTCTTTTAGATTTCTCAAAGCTAAGAGGTGTTACAGTATCGGACGTGAAGTTCAGGGACAGTTTAACAGGGTTGCCACTCTTTTGAACTCTTCAAATTCCATGACCTTTTTAAGTTTTCTAAGGACCTTAGGTTTAGGGTCCCTGTGTTAGCGCATTTTTGGACCTTAAACAGTTCAACAGACACAAACTCTGAAGTTATGAATATATATACAAACTCTGGTGTCCACCAAAATGCGTGCCGTTCGCCCTTGTCAATAAATTCTCTCTATCTTACATTATCCTTGCCTTGTCATCGGCAGTAACTAATCTATCAAACAAAACTTTAATTTTCCATGACCTTCAAGGACCCACTATTAAATTCCATGACTTTCCAGGCCTGGAAAATGAAATGCTTAAATTCCATGACTTTCCAGGTTTTCCATGACCTGTACGAATCCTGTTTAAGGTCTTTCCCATCCTCTGCCATTGTTAGGGTATCCCTAACACTTTGTTCTATCAATTCTCTTTGTCCAATCAAATGGTTCCCACCACTCGGCAAACTGCAAGACCTTTTTCTTATGTTCTTCAAAGTTCTCTCGCCTTGGTTTTCTCCACCTGCGCGGTTCAAGATCTAGCATCCCTCCTAAGATTTCTTTGCCAAAGTAATGCGGGAAAAGTTCTTCGTCCTCAATAACATGGGCAAATCCCCCGTCCAAGCCGAACTCTACGCTAAAGTAAGGAAGTCCCTTGGGCACTGCCCCGCGAAGTCCTTTCTTTCTAGTATCTATTAATTTCTTGTTTTGCGCCCATTCTGATTCCGATTCCATGATAGCTTTCTGTTAGTAAGGAATGTAAGGAAAGTGTTATAAAAGCTTACCAATAGAGCAATTTTTCTCTAGGTACATTAACGACTTACTGATCTCCTTAACAGTTAACAAAGACTGCAATCAGGAACATTTTCTTCTTCAAATAGGAATGTGCAAAAAAAGCTTACTTTGCTGTAAATAAGAAAAAATGTCGACTGATACGAATTCCACTTTCTTTTCCCTGTGTCACCCTCTAGACCTACCTTGAAGTAAACAGGAGACATTTCCCCGATTTCTTTGGGCATCGGTATACACTCTATAATCATGTGATGTTGTTTCTTTAACTGTTTACAAGTTTCCAGGAAAACCACGTCCTGTTCCTGTTGGAGAATAAAAAGTCATCATAAAAACAAGACAGAGTGATTTCTTTTTTCCGAGTTACTTGCATCACTGACTGAACAAAACTCAGTCTCGTGTATATTTCAGGCTTGAAACTCACCACCACATTATATCACTGCAAAACATACAGTCAACTCCCGATAACTCGAACCCTCGCTAACTGGAACCTCGCGCTAACTGGAACCCGAATCGATTTCTCCTGGATTTAGTTTAGTTTTAATTTTACCCTCGGTATCTCGAACCCTTGATTACTCCAACCTCCCGCTAACCCGAAGTAATTTTACTTCCCTTCAGATGAGTGTTACATAATTTTACCTTCGATAACTCGAACTATGTTAAGCGCGTGTACTGCAGTCCGAAACATTGAATTTAATACTTCAAAACAACTGTATATTCTTCGAGCAAACAAATAACGGAAAATAATTCCGATAAGCTGCGGCACTTTAGAAAGTAAGTAAGGGAATGTTCAATAAAAAATAATGAACAAAAGTGCCGTGTTGTGGTTTGCGTTCCTCTCCAAACGTTTGGAGCCTGGCCTTCATCAGTGGAGTTACAAGTACTTATAACTCCACTGATGAAGGGCCAGGCCCGAAGCGTTGGGAGAGGAACTCAAACCACAACACGGCACTTATGTTCATTATTTTTCCTTTTATATTCTTTGTCTTAACCATTTTGTCATCAGCCCACTTTAAGCACAGTGTCCAGCCCTGTATATTAATGAAGCTTTGTTGCCTAATTCCATATTTCCGGTTACTAACGTCGAACTCCCTATGACTCGAACTTTTTTAGATTTCCCTGGAAGATTCGAGTTATCGGTAGTCGACCGTATCACCTATCGATTATTCCATTCCAAGAAGCGTGCAGGCTGTTTGTCGTCTCCTGTAGCTCAGTGGTTGAGTATCTGGACTAGTATAAAGCAGATTATAGGTTTGACTCCCGTTTGGAGATCTTAGATTCCCTTTTTTTTCATTCGCCTTTTCTCTTAAGTAAAAATCATTCTCAAGCCCAAGGGTTTAAAAAATTAACGAGCTATTCATTTGAAAAATAAAACGCTTTAGTTCCCACTTGGCTGGATTCAAATTTTCTCTGGTACTTGATTGTTCGAATAACGAAAGCGAGCAATTCCAGGCGTTGAAACCATAGATTTTAGTTGCACGAAATAAAGAAGAGTTGTCGACTCTCACCATTTCTTCAAACATCTTGGTTAGGCCTTTTTTGTAAATCTGCGGCGAGACAAATTTTAACAAGATTAGTTCAATTTTGGGCGATAAATTATCTTGTTGCTAGAAAGGAGAGATAGACTAGACCTTTAAAGAGCACGCGTACAGCGTCTTTTTAATTCTTTTCTACAAGATCTCAGAGTATCTATCCCGTTCCACATAGGTTTTCAAGCCCTTAGTTTGTTTATTTCCAAAAAGCAAAAAAAACACAAACAAAAACAGACAAAACAAAAACGAAAATAAAGGTGTGTAAACGAAAACGCATGCGCAAACATTCATTTGCCACTTTAGAAACGAGAAGGAAACTGGGGGAATTAATTTTCGCAAAGACTTCTGGGACTGTAACTGGGGACCGGGCAAACAAATTGGCCAATAGCTAAACGGCACGCCCCCAGTAACGATCCCATAATATAACAAAAACCTGGATTTCACTGCACACGTCTTCATCTAGGAGAGTAGAAGCTGAACAATGCTGCATCGGTATAATTAAACAATGACCTTCCGTCATTGACTCGTGAAGAGGGACTGCCAAATAAACCTAGAAAAACAAAGTAGGTTATCCGGTTTAATATAAATATGTGTACCCACTGTATCTTCTCTTGTAACAAAAGCTAAGAAAAGTGCTTTAAAGCTACGGTTGCTCATCACTAACCGTCGTGAAAGTTTACTTCAAAAAGTTCTACGTGTTTGAAAACTGAGCTGTAGAATTGCCAGCTTCATTTAGTGCAAACAAAATGCAACTAAAGCGCGAAGACATTTACAAGAAAAACCTCATTACTTTGAAAAAGCCAAAGATCACTCCATTTAGTAGCTAATTTATACACCCTTTTTCATGTTTTCCCCACACGAGCATCGACCCTCATCTTTAGCTCATCTGAAGGACGTCATCATAACGCGTTTGGCATGGCTGCGCTCATTAAAGTCAAATCTATCAGGGCTGGAAATGACACCGCCCCTCCTCCTTGCTCTGTTACCTCGCGTTCCCTTGACGCGCGCGTTGTGAAAACGACAGCGTATGAGTCAGCCCCCTTCTCTCTAATGCCCCTCAAGCTAACCCCCATTTAGGGACTGGTCAAAAAGTATAGGGGGGGGGGG
>CALNXI010002005.1:71253-93606 GCA_942486025.1 Porites evermanni
CCCCCCCCCCCCCCCCCCCTATACTTTTTGACCAGTCCCTTATAACCCCCAAAACAAATACTCTATTTGCCTTTGAAATGATACAGGGAATACACCTAACCAGGCTCTACACTTTACATAGCCTTTCACTGGACATTGTGCTTTCGGTTCGCTTCTCTCCCCCTCCCCCCTCCTCCAAGTGGCACACAGAAGCCTAAAAAATACTTAAATGTAAAGAGTCCTTCTTTTAAGTCGGTAGCTCAAAATAGTCATCTGACTAACAAACCTGTGGCCGAGGGTGCGTTCATTTTACCCCCCCCCCCCTTTTCCATCAGTGCTCCGTTTTACGGGTATTTAAAGCTACTTAAAAAGCAACGCGGAAAGGAAAGAAGTCGAAAGAAGAATTCGAGGTCACATCTGGGAATCGAACTCGGGACCACCCGCACAGAAGGCTGCCCACTAACCAATTGTGCTAATCCTTTCTCTTTGCAAAGCCTGGCCTATATTCTGGAGGGGCTTATGTATTTTTTCTTTGCAGGTAGGTGGGCCTTATTAAGTGGACCCACACAAGGTGAAGTATGAGATCTTCTTACTGGAGAGGATGCGATATGTCTCTGTGTCAGTGAAACGTTCGCGCCCACCTGAATACCTGAATATCTGACTACACATGCACTAAATCAGTATAAAACAAGAATAAATGACTCTTTTTTGGGGGTAGGGGAGGGGACTAGGCATTTTCTCTCTACTACCGTGCCTCAGATTGACTGATTAGTAAGTGAGTCAGACTCAGTCAACCTGGTCTGTGTCATTCCATCTACAGAGTAATCAGTCAATCAATCAATCAAACAATCGATCAATTTATCAGCCAGTCTGTCAGTATGTCAGTAAATATCTACTTTCCAAGTTACCTTGAGACCGATAGCAATAATAAGGTGTTTTGCGATGTCCGGGTTTTCAAAGCAGAAGCGACATTTCGCCAGCTGCGCAGCCAAAATCCTATGCTCTGGGAAGATAAAACAAAACAAAAACTTGAATTACAATTTTTATGAAGCGCCACACATATCCATTCCTAACAACAGAGTGGGTATTACGGGCATTGCTAAAGGAACCACGCGGTAACGGCTACCCTTGGGTCAGAACCACGGTCTTTCACAAACCAAACAAAACAAAATGACCCTAAACTAACATCCTAATGATAAACGCAATTTCTTAACCTTTTGTTACAAAAAAATTCAAGTTTAACAACGAAAAAGCGGGCCTGTAGCCCGGGGGTACGCCGCCCGGGGTACGCTGGAAGGCTCCGCCCCAAGCTTCAACGACTTTCCCTTTGATACACCATTTTTGACATAAAAGGTACCCCCTTCGTATACCTTCGATTGACAAATGGTACCCCTTTCACATACCAAGTTTAAAAGTTTGTATCCTTGTAACTTTTGTTAATGCACTGTCTTTTAAATGTGAATAAATTACAAAAACCAGAGAGTTTTCTCGACTCTTTTCACAGCCATAAAATGCGTTTGCTAGTCCTTTTGGGCCTTTTTAGAATGACCGAAATGACAGATTTCCCTTTCATATACTTCAACCACACAAACAAGTTTTCCTTGACGAGTTTTCTTCTTTTCTTCAATTCTTATTCGTCTTTTTCACTTTACACGAGGAAGTTTTATTGATAAGGGAAACTTTAAAAGAAACCATGTTTGTGTTGACAGGACTTAAGTTTACTCCTTTTTGTTACGAAACTTGATGCCAAAAAATTTGAAAATCATTGCGCAATAAAAGAAAAACCCCTTTCCTCCGTGAACTGGGATTGTTTGCCAAAGTCGAAGCACCTGGGTGTTCACAGCCATTCGGAAGTGAAGACTTCAGAAAGCATGGGAATATCGATTTGATATTTTAATATCAAATCGATATAATTAAATATAATTATATATAAATACAGGAGCTTATGGGCTCATGATAAATATAATTAAATATAATTATAAATTAAATATAATTAAATATGAATATAATTAAAATTATATTAATAAAATAATACCTCTGATTGCTTTCTGTCTTTCTCGCTCTTCTAATTGAGCGGGAGAAATTTTATTGGCGGCAGAGGACACAAAGTGATCATCTAACGTGAAGTCATCCGACCCCGCTGCCATTGAAGCCTATGGTGGATAATAAGAAAACGAAAAAGAAAAGGTTAAAATGTGATTTACGCCAAGTTCAAAGTAGATGAAAATTAAATGAACTAAATTAAATAAACGAAAATTAATTAAATAAAATTAAATAAACAAAAAAGAAAAGGTTAAAATGTGATTTACGCGCAGTTCAAAGTAGATGAAAATTAAATGAACTAAATTAAATAAACGAAAATTAATTAAATAAAATTAAATAAACAAAAAAGAAAAGGTTAAAATGTGATTTACGCGCAGTTCAAAGTAGATGAAAATTAAATGAACTAAATTAAATAAACGAAAATTAATTAAATAAAATTAAATAAACAAAAAAGAAAAGGTTAAAATGTGATTTACGCGCAGTTCAAAGTAGATGAAAATCAAATGAACTACAATCATGGGCAAAAGTCTTGGGCCTTTGCATTTCTGGGCGTTTTCCAATTCACACAGGCCCAAACCCTCCCCTCACCCCACAAACAATGTTGGACGCGTGTATCCAGAATTTTTTCTTTGTATAGGGTGGGGGGAGGGAAAACTGCAAGAAAATTTCCAAAAGAATGCACTGTCTTATGAGGGACCCAGAATGACAGAAAAATTGCATTACTGTCCCAAAGACTTTTGTCCATGATTGTAGGTTCACTTTGTTCTTGAGCAGACTAGTATTGTTTTCTCCAAGAACAAAACATTTATGGAAGGAGACAGTGGCAAATGCTTGGTCAGCTACAAACAGAACCATAAACAAATTAAACGCCAACTTCAGTTTATTCTTCATAGTTAGAGACTTTAAACGACAATAATTTTACATTTTTGCCTACTAAAGTAAACATATACATTCCATTCTCTTATCAAGCTTATGCACTTATGTCTCTGAATATTGTGACAGACAATAGCAATGTTAGTAATTGCCGAAAATTTGAGGCGGATACACCAAATAACTTCAAGAGAAAGTCTTTTAAAAAGTCGAAATTTTACCACAAATGGACGACTCATAAACGTGTTTGCTGCCCAAGAATTTTACAGTATTTGATGCCTGCAATTTCCTTTGATATTGACTGAAGAGAGGTAAAAACTGCATACAGTGTTCAGCGCTTTCAAATTTTGAATTTATTTTTTATATACGGCAGTGCCCTCTATGGCTTGCCTCGTATGTTGATTAGCAGAATTTAAACAACGACGTCAACCGCTGCCTGTTTAGCTCAGTTGGAAGAGCGCCGATCTACTGAGCGGGTTCAACCCCAGCCTGCAGTGCAGGCGTATTTTGGGCGGGCGAAACCTTGTTCGTGTTCGTAATACTGTTGTAGCCTCCATCTTTGATTTTATAACAGTGGAAGATTGGGGAGAGTAGAAATAGTAACCCTTACGGTAGGTGCGAGGGCGAAAGAAGGAAAGGGGGAGGGGGAGGGGAGAAAAAAATACGCCTGCCCGATATCATTGTTCTTTTCGGAAACTCTGTACGCTGGCAAACGGAGCTCCTGATTGGTGCGGCATAGGGAAGTAGATTGATGCCTGTCAATTAACTGTAAGTCTGTATTGTTTATTCCGTTTCCGTCAGTCTTTTGGAATTGGAGCGGCTGGGAATGTCGCGTGTATTACACAATGAGAAAGTCAAAGCGATTTCTATACTGGTCAGCAGGACAAGATTTTCTCTTCTCTCTCCCCGCCCCCTCCCCGCTCCCGTTGACTCGCCCCATCTCCTCCTCTCTTCGGGAAGTTTCAACATGGGGCTTTCGCGAGCAAACTGCGCGCTCAAAGAAAACGCCTGCACTGCAGACTAGTTCAACACCGGCCGGACCAACACTAAGGGTCTTTAAATGACTAAGACGAAAGTGCTACCTTTGCAATGTCATCTGCAAACGGTTAGACTTTCTAGTCTTTTCGGATAAGGACGAAAAACCGTAGGTCCTGTCTCACAGCACTTATCTAGTACGTTCTTGTGGGACGTAAAAGAATCCACACAACTGTTCGAAAAGAGTAGGGGACGTAGACCCCGGTGGTGTGGCTGCAACCTTTCCTGGCCTGGTGGGTTACAAAGCGTATCTGTAAGGAGAGATCTTAATATAGGTATAACCTTATGATCTTCCTTCAGGTGTCGTAATGGCTACCTGTGAACAGCGTATGTATGTAACAAAGACTCATCCACATACAGTCGAAGCTCTCGTTAGCGACCACCTTGGAAATTCGAAAAAGTGGTCGCCGGTAACTTGAGAGCTGGTCGCTTACAGCATTGAACCCTGATAAAACAATAGAGGAAGATTGCTTACGATTGCTTAAAAACAAAGGAGAAGTCCAGTTGAGTAATCCCAAAAGTGGTCACAGTCGTTTATGAGAGCTTTTCATTACAAAGTATAAGTCACAGTTCAAACGGGGTTCTACAAAGGTGGTCGTAACTAGAACTGGTCGCTTACGAGAGTGGTCGCAAGGAGAACTTCGACTGTAACACATTGGTACGGTTAGTGTGAGTTTGCTTACCTTTGAAGATAGTCTCGCCATCATAGCATTATGATCCTCAGCCGTTCGCATTTTTTCTCGTCTGACCATTTCTTTTAAATCATATCTGTCATCATCTGCAAAATACCGCTCTCTCTTGCCTTCTTTATCGTGTGTATCCACCTGCAGCAGATAAACATCAGTTTAAAGGGGCTTTGTCACGGCTTGTTTATCATGTTTGTCGATGCCAGTTACGCGTCCTCGCTATGAAACTTGAGAAATTACTTTTGAATGCCAAAATTACTGCTTCGAGTCAAGCAAATATGTCTCCCAAGGTAAGCACAATATCAAATGTTACAAACACAGCAGACAACGAAACTAAACTTTGAAAAACTGTTAGGCTAACAGGTTTTCAAAAACAACAATTGCAATCCGTTTCAATCTTCTTCAAATTTGTACATCCATGCTTCCTTTATTTTTTGCTATGTCATTTATACCTTCTTTTAACGTTCTGAGCGGTTATACATGTATTGATGTTTCACTCAATTTGGGGCAACTCCCCACTATTTGAATTTTGACACTGAATTTCGTGACACAGCTCCTTTAAGTAAAAACCAAAAACCAAAACGAGCGGACCAGCCTACGTGGGAGCTATTCTATATTCATCAATTATGATTTCATTAGTGGACGAATCAAACAGCTGTCCTTAGCATTTACCGCAGTCAAACGAGAGAAATTTGCAAAAGCTAAGAAAAGAGCTTCAAATCTATTGCTTAAGGTTAAGGTTTCACTGTTTAAATTTTATTATATTTCCAACACGCTATTTACTTACTTAACTTTTTGAAAATTACTAAAAAGTTTTAAGTGTTTCAAAACTGGAACTGGTGTCGCTGCCGGCGCCATTTGCTAACAGAATCTTGACATGGTCACGATGCGTATGTAGCAAAAAAGAAGCCAATTATTTCGAGAAAAATGCAAAGATAGTCGTCTAAACAAATTCTTTTATACATCCTGGTCAATGTTTCCACTTAATGGTGAATTAAATCCCACTAATTCAGTAAAATTAAAAATCAAAAAACGCCTCGGACGTTTGAACGCGGTGAACCTTAGCATGTGTAGTAATCGAATGTGCGCATGCGTAAGGTTGTAGCTGCAACACGACTGCAAGGATGATATGGGTAATAAGGTGCTATTCACTGACGTTTGGTTCAGACTCAGTTTATCTTTTCCGGACTGTAACTTCTGATACAACACACGTTCGTTTTAGTTCGTCTTTTCTCCCAGTCAAACACTTATGTCTTGCTTACCTTCTGTCGCTTCTTCCGCTTTCCTCGGTGCTCTCGTTCGGTTGTCATTTCTAGTGGTCTGATGTTACCGGCTGCGTCTGTTCGTGTTAGTACCACTATCTCTTCACTGTGCCTGCTTTCTCCACTCTCCAAGGCTTGGGATTCCTGAAGTTCTTTGGTCTTTCTCATTTCTTCCAACTGGGCTTTTAGTTTGACTGCTAACTCCTTTGACAAGAAGAAACACGTTCAGTATTGCCCTACTTGACGAGACGAACGAGGCAGCAAGGGACTTCCTATCCGGAGGTTACGAGTTGAAGCCCCACCCTAACCTCTGGCTGGATTTATTCTCGGGAGCCCATTTCCAGGTTGACTCGAGCCTCTTTCAAAACGAGACTACGTGCGAAATATTCGACATGATGACATTGTTTTGTTCTCTTAAAAGTAAAACTCATATTCACATCAAAGCTTGGCCCCATTTTCAAAGTGAGGGTTTTGGGACTCGCAAATTATCTAATCAACTGAATTAGCACGATGTTCGTCCCAATGCTCAAGTGATCTACAAATACTTCTGCTACATCTTAATTGATTTTTAAGTAGTTTGTCAGGAAAAAGAATTTGAAAGTGATTTGAAAACAATACGTACATCGTTTCCCATGATTTCCGCCTTCACAATTTTGGCTCCAATTTCATTTAAATCTGCTTCGGTGATTTTCTTCGCCGGGATGACAAGTTCCTTCTTCTTTTTCTCTTCTTCTTCCGCATCAGAACTCGAGCTGCTGTCGGTCCCAGAATCTTCACTTCCATCCTCAGTCTTCTGTTCTGTTTTTGTACTCTCCGCCTCACGAGCCGAGGAGCTTTCCACCGTTCCAGTCTCCACCTTCTTTCTCCATCCGCCAGACGGCCTGGAAACTGATCTGTCCTCTCTGCTCCGGGACACTTCTTTCGGCTCAAAGTCCCATGTTGATGACGTCACGGTAGACGTTGACGAAGCTGGGCGTCTAAACTTACCAGCAAACGAAGAGCTATAAACACAATGGAAAATGAAAGTTTAAGGGTAAGAGTAGGATACCTGTGCAAAGGTAACCCTGTCGAATCTGAATCAAGCCTTAAGGTTTATCCGATTTATGACATTCTGATATTGTAGGAGGCCTATGCAAATGTAACAGACCTGTGCGACATAATAGAGCTAAATCTAAATCAAGTACTGAGATAACCAACGGAGAACGTCATTAAGACGTGTTGGAATGACTTTCTTATGTTTTCCGCAAAGGATGAAGTAATCAAAATTCTTCCCTTTAAGATAAACGCTCCTTTTCTAATATGCCACAAACATAAAGAATGTTACCAATTTTTCAATTATATTTCTTCCTTTTGTCAGTTCTTCGTTTTCCTTAACAGCCACAAAACCATAGCCAAGTAAACGTTTATCTGCCAAAATTCTTTAACACCGGCAAAAAAAATAAGAATCATTGAAATCTGATAGCCCTCTAGCTCCAGAGCTCTGTGCATACATTTGTTCTAAGCAAGGTTCGTCAGTTAATGTACATGTTCTTCAAGTAATAAGAATTACCTGCTGTCGATATCAGAGGGTTGTAGAAACGTTCTACTGTCATTTCTCATTCTCTCTCTATTGTCATCGTCTCTCTCTGGTCTTTTTCTCCATTTGTCGTCCTCTCTATCTCTGCTGGATCTGTGAGAGTTTTCTCCATGTCTCTCGCTGGATTCTCTCACATGTCTTGTAGATCGGTCTGGACTTCTTTCTCTGCGTCGTCTTTCGTCTCTGTCTCGTCGTGTATCATCATGTCGATGCCTTTCTCTGTCTCTGGAGGTTGAATCTTTGCCTCTCATGGCTGCTTCTCTGAAATCATTTCAGGCACAAAGAGTCGGTTATTTTAACGACGTCTATCTTGGTCCGCTGTTTAGGAAATCTTTGGACCTCTAGATCTCTTCCTTAATGTTTTTATTTTAAGAAGATAAATGGTTTTCTTGTTTACGCCACATGCTTTAATCAAATTGTTCACGATAAATGGTGTTTACACAAAAGAGTTCGACAAAATGAAAATGGCTTAGCACGCAGTTTTGTTAAACAATGGCTAAACTACGTTTAAATAACTGGCCCAAAGTCACGACAAACACGTTTATACACTTCCGTACTTCCTGAAAGATATTTTCCCATTACAAACCGGTGTATTGAAATCTTTCACAGCACTCCGTTTTGGATGGTATAACGTTTGTGGTCTGACACTGCGCTAGTCAAATGTATGAGAGAAAAAACAACGGCACCGCTCAAAAAATCGCAGTAAGACTCCACCTTCAGCTCGAAAGACGCGATGTTTGTCTCGCGAGAGAAGTTAACACTGTAAGTACGAATTGGTAGTCTATGCTTCGCTATTTGTGAGAAAGTCAGTGATGAAGATAGTAGTGAAATTTATCATCCGAAAAAAGGGAAAAAAGACACTTTCTTGCGAGGTGAACCACATGTCCCAATGACGGAGAAGCCAAAAATAAAGTAAAATTTTCTACCTTTCTTCAGCTTCTTTGATCATTGACTCCAGTTTTCCAATGGACTGAAAACACAAACACAAATCTGTAAATTCTCAAATAATCACTTTCTCAGAAAACCCATGTCATGCCCCTTTCCAAAAACAGCAACAATAAAAACAACAACAAAAAAAACACACACACACAAGCACCCTTTATGTACGGACGCTCGTTATCGCCACGATGAACGATACAACCTTTCTCGTATGCGAATTTTTTTAACAAGCCTACAGTGTACCACGTCAATGTCACCACGTTAAGGCTCATTTTTCATATGATAAACACGATCGGCGAAAAAACAAATCTGACAAAGATTGTAGCACTCCTAAAGATTATAGCAACTTATTAATCCAGCATTCTTGAGCTTGGACTGGCTTTTATCTCAGCGATCTTAAGTTGAAAAGCTGTAGCAGCGATCAACACAATAGACCTTATTCACGATACAAGCCATTTAGGTTGCGTTTGATTCGGAAATCCGCATTTAGATTTTAAAATCCGGATTTCAGATTTTGCAATCGAACGCGAATCCCGAAAACGCATTTGACCACGGAGAAATCCGTCCTCAGGGTGGATTTCAAATAAGAAATCCAAATCCAGATTTCATGAATTACCTTTGTTCTTTCAAAATATCTAAACAAATCCCATAATTTCAAAAATTTAATTTTTTATGACGTCATCACTTTAGAACTCTCTTTGCACGGGATAAAAGTGACGTCACGTGTCTTCTAAGAAGGCAAACGAGTGATAAAATCTGCCGATACATGAAATCGCTGTCGAGTTTGTTTATTCTAGACAACAGAAAATGAAGAACTTTTTTCCCTAACGACGACGATGGGTGGAAGCGATAATAGCTACTTTTTTGGATGCAATAGAAACCGTATATATTCTCACAGTAAGCAATGATGTAAAACTTGTCGAAACTTTGAGAGCATAAACAAACTCGACCTCGATTACTCGTATTGGCAAATTTTATGACTTGTTTGCCTCTGAAATTCCACGTGACATTGTTTTATCCCATCAATCCTTTAGAGCTTGCAAAGATAGCCGGTATCGGGAATAAAGTCTATTGTTAGACTGCGTTCTACGCGCGTGAAAGTAGAACGGAACGCGCCAGAGAGACAAGCGATAGTATGCAAGAAACCGACGAGGTTGTGCGAGACACATGCATATTTCTGGTTTAGAAATTCAAGAATAGCTAGCCTAGCCTTCAAGACACTGTTGACTTACACGTAGTATCGTTCTTGATGGATTTTTGGCCGGGTAAGAAAACTTTCTTGCCTTATCAATCCATGTTTTTGTTAATACATGTTTTATTAATCCACGTTTTATCAATCCATGTTTTAGTAATCCGTGTTTTATGAGTCCAGTCCATGTTTTATCATATGCCACGTTTAGCTACATTTACTTACCCCATATCTCTGGGCAACAATATCAGCAAAGCTTCTTCCCTCCTCTTTAGCTTGTTCCTGAGCTCTCTTATAAGCTTTCTTTAACCAATCACTGCTAAGTGAACTGCTGGAACTTACTGCAGTGTACAGAAACAAAAAGGAAAGAACGACACTCAAGTAAGCCTGTGCATAACTGCCCCCTCACTTATAAAAAGTTTGGGAGAAGGACTCTTCACGATTTTTTACCGCGGCGGGTTTAGCTCAGTTGGTGGAGCTCTAGACTGCAGAGCGGAGGTCGTGGGTTCGATTCCCAGGACCGGACCATTACTCAGGGTATAAAAATAACAGAGAAATGAAGGTTCTTCATTTCCCCTGCAAACAGTTGGACCTTCACGTGGCTCGGATGACCACGTGAGATTGCGGTCCCGTCTCCAGAAGGAGACGTAAAAAATGGCCGGTGTCATCAGCTGGTGTTTTCATGCCAAATACATTGAAACTGAAATAGACATCTATACGTAGACATACACACTTAATTTTATGTGGTGAATATACTTAGCCATGCGGCTAGTTTAAATAAAAATAATGTTAAAAGTTTGAATTACTCAATTGCTAAGATTATGAAATACATGTAACTATGATAAAATTTAAAATACCTTAACCTGAAATTATGATTTAATGACAAAAATTCTAAAATTCTAAAGCCACGAACCCTGTTGCCAAATTCCTTAGTTCCAGCCAAGGCAGGCCAATTGTCTGGTAAAGCGTACCAGTGTTTCGCAGTAAAACGGCTAAAAGATAAAGTGCAATTTTCTTTTGAGGGAAGGCCGCGCCTGTACGCAGGCTTCGCTCTCACTTGACATTTTGACTCCTTACAGGTACGGTAAAACGGGCAACAAAAAACGTACAACTAATCAGGGTTCTCAATAGATTTTTAAATAGGAGGTGATCACTGATAAAGTAGGAGGCTCTTCAGCAAAGCCAGAGGTGTCAAAACAAAGCAAAGAAAAGCGACTTAAACACAAAGTAAGCGGCTATAAATCCCAAAGTAAGAGGCGATCAATCGCCGGGTGCCGCCTTCTATTGAGAACCCTGCCAACTTGTTTTGCAACATGGCTGCAAAACGAGTAGAATAGTGATGTTACGCAATTTACCGCCCACATTCAAACTTGTCTTGCAATAAATCAGGTTGTTGCAACCTGTCACAACATCGCTTTTAAACTCGTTTTGCAGCAGCGGTGCAAAACAAATTGAAGGTTTTTGTTGCCCATTTCACCGTAGCTCATCAGGAGTTTTCTCTAAGATATTTAAAACGTTGAAATTGTGGAATTATTGATTATAACGAAATTGGTATTGGTACACTTACCTTGTACTTGTCGGGTTTCCTGTGCACTCTCCCTCTCAGATGGTAGCCCTGTTCCTCCATCTTTCCAATATGGGTTTAACTCTTTTGGATGCTGTCCTGGCTGTGGAAGTGGCGAAAGAAAATACAAGTATAAGAAACGGAAGTTACTGCAAACTGTATCGAGAAACACAATTATTTAGAGTGCAATGCTGAGTGCAATGGCAACGTGCAAAGAAAGTAGTGTTCGATAGCCTGGAACTAGTGGCATCGCTATCGGGCTAGTGAATTGTGTTCTTAACTTGCCCGATGGGCAAGTGAAGTTTTTTGAGGAATTCAAATTACAGAAGAACTATGTAATCAATCCTGCTTATCAAAAAGTTTTGGGGGCTAGTTGAAATCCGTTTTGGGCTTGTAAATGTAAGCCACAACTTGTCTGAATGGCAAGCTTTAAAACTGACTTTCTTTGCACCCTGAATGGACACAGTGCTTGAGAAAATATCTTGAATTGCAGCTTGAAGTTCAGGCAAGTAACTTTCAAAATTTGCTAATGCCGGGTGCAGTTACGTGCTTGCCTCAGTTTACTGTTTAGTGAGAAGACAATTTGCCCGAACCCTTGCCTATCAGTCCCCGCAAGCAAGTGTGTCAAGTTACTTGCCTGGAGGGAAAATATTCCCTTTTCCCAAACAACCAGACGGGACAATTTTCAAGCTCTGGATCGATGCATAGAATATAGGGATACATATAATATACCCTGGACGCCGCCTCCGAGAACGGCAACCGGAAGTAAATTTGGTCAACCAAATCCTTAAGGTTTAATTGTTTTTCCCGCGCAAAGGTGGCGGTCGCGACCCATGCTCTTGTAGCAACCCCTCTTCAGCTAAAGAAACCAGTCAGTGGTGCCACGTGTTAAAAAAAAAAAAAACAGTTTGTGCGTTTTTGTGTTTAAGGGTACCCTGGGTGCCAGGGACTTTTCAAGTTACATCCGCCGCTCTCGATCACCGAACGCGAGAAAAAACCTCTGGTGCCCAGTGCAGTCTACGGGTTAAAAACGTTACAATGCGGCATAGGATGGTTATGCTTACGAACAATAGTTCTACTAAAACCAGAAGGAATGATTAAACAAACCAACAAAAAAAATTCTGATTGCCCATTTTATTGCAAAGGTTTGCTAGATAATACACGAGCAAGTGCGATAATAACATTGTTGGTCGCCAACAGGTTTCCCTGGATTTGCCGCATTTATAGGCTGGGACTCGGAAATTAAAACCAGACGAGGGTTAGATTTGGGATTGAAAGTATACACGGGACACGGGATACAAAAAATAACCATCAGGATAAGTTACGTTATTGCAAGAAATGTCTTGAGTGGGAAGACGGTATTGAAGAACCCTATCGGGGTCACTCATTGTTGGTGGATAAACAGTGTAGCAAGTTAACTGGCAAAAACACAATGCATGTAAAATTCAACCCACTGAGAAACATTTAAACCAAACTGCTCACTTGATCTATGCAAGAAAGAGCTTTGAACTTGCTGTCCTCCTCTTGACTCTCCTCTTTTTCTGGTTCTTCGTCCTCAACGTCCATCGCTTGATCTGGGCTTGATGTGATTGGAGGAAACAGCATCCAACTGTCACGCTGCTGTCAAGAACAAGAGATTTTCAATGTTCATTCTAAAGCAATTCACTCTAAGGTTATTTTTGAAAGTGATCTTGAATCAGTAGTTCTTTTTACATGTGAACAATTAGAAATAAGGTTCCCCCAAGATAAGATGTAAACTTCCCATAAGAATGGGAGGAAAAAAATGTCTTTTCGCCTTTAATGAGATGCAACCTACCATAATGTTACACCATGTATGTTAGTAAAGATAGCGTAAGGTGAAACACATGGAGGGCGGCATGGGGGTTTACGGTATTGCGGTATTGGGCTTTTTTTCAAGCGTTATTTCGGTAATTTTAATTTTCATGTGCGGTATTACGGTATCACTGATCCCTGGGGGATGCGGTTTATCTTCCTTTCGGCTAACGGTGTTCGGTAAAAGCAAGAGAGAATGAGCTAGATCATTCTCTCTTGGTAAAAGAAGATCCTTCACTGTACTGCGGCACGGTTCATTTGCGCTCTCCTGTCACTACAGTCAATCTATGATGAAATTGGTAAAGCATCCAATGTCCGGGCATTTTGATCGTGGTACCTATCAATTCGAGGTCTTATCACGTTTTCTCGCACTATTTAATTGCTGATGCATACAGGCTTGGGATAAACAAAGAAGCAAGATGGATACACATGTAGTATCGATATTTCGTCGATTGCCGACACGCTATTTCAGTATTCACCAATTTTTCTTACGGTATTACGGTATTGGGTACCCCCAATGTCCCCCTCCACATATATATAGAGTATAGACTTTTACCTGAGGTTGACCTGAAGAAGAGCTCTCTCTGCTCTCTGTGTTGGCTGATGTTGGGTCTTGTCCTTTTTCCACCCACTCATCCTCCGATTCCTACAGCAATGATGACAATGATAAATCTTAACCAAAAAAAGAGAGAGAGAGAAAAAAACGAGCAACAACAAATAGGACGTGTTTCTGACTTAAGTGATAGGTCAACTGAGATGGCTGGATGTATTGGCCAAGTTTTTTCATCTTGCTCCACAGCAACAAACAAACAAACAAACAAACACGATAAGAACAAGGCCATTAGCCATCCACCCATCCAGTCTGAGCGAGATTGGTCAAAAAGGGATTTACATTTGTATCATTGATTTAACTTTAAGAAAACTGATTTTTGTTGCAGAAACAAAGCGCAAAATCAAAAGCAGGATTGCCCATTCTAGCCAGCAATCAGCAGAGCACAGGAGGCTACATTTTAGTGAGTAAAATGAAGCAAATGCAGGGGTGGGGGCGGGGGTGGGGGTGGGGTAGGGGGATGGACGGAGAGCCATAACAACAATAATTTTATGATTATAATTACAAAGAAAATTAACATTTTAATAATTTACATTGCTGTTTTCATTACAATGAAAATATTATTGCCAGCATAATGTCAAAGACAAAGCACCATCTCAGAAGATTCACAGTTCAGATTCTTAGAGCTTTTGGGGGAATACGTGAAAAAGCCTTTGAGAACAGCTGTATCCAGCTAGGACCAGATTAATTCCCTGGCCCTCGTCTTTGGAAACTATACAAAAAACATAAGTAGGTTGAGTATGATCATACGGGTAAACATAGTCCTGAACAGGACTGTTGTTGTTGACAGTGACTAACGTTTCAACAACTTGTGCAGTAGTCATCGTCGGAGTCAAGTGAGTTGTATCACGTCAGTTCATGGTATTAAACTCTGGTTGCTGACCTGATTGGTCAACTAAGTTGCGAAGTTATTGGTCGTCTGTCAGTTAATTGACCAGTCAGGTCAATAACCAGAGTTTAATAGCATCAACTGACGTGATACAACTCACTTTGACTCTGAAGATAACTACCGCAAAGGTTGTCAAAACGCCAGTCACTGTCAACAACAACAGACTACAGTCCTATTCGGGACTACATTCACCCGGGAGATCATACTCGACCTACTTATCAAATGACTCCTGGGTACAAACCGTTCACAGTTATACAAAAAACAGGTGATATCCAGCTTACTGATTATCAGCAACCATGTACTAACTTAGAAAAATAGTTTATACATGTATGTGACAGAACATTATTAAAACCATTTTCTTAAGACACTTACAGATTCTGATGAGCCTTGTTCTTCTGTGGTATCTTTCTTTGACTTCTTGTGCTACAAATAGTCAAACATTTTAAGAATTCCTATTCTAAAAGTTCATGAGATGATACCAAAACATCAACACTCCTCCATTTAAATATTTCACATCAATATGACTGTCTGCAAATGCAAACTTAATGTATGTATAATTTTTAATGGACAGTCTTTCCTTTCATTATTGGCGGAATGATAATACTTTGTTATTAAACTAGATTATTTTTCAGATCACAACAGAACAATAAAAGGTAGGTTTTAAAGTTAGTTGAAAAAGGTGGGGGATTTTTGGGTTGGAACAAGAAATTTTTATCAATGTGTTAAGCAGGGTTTTTGATGAATCTACATGCATACCCATGATCTATATGTCATTTGTGAGTATTATATATAACAAATGAACCAAAGTAAACAAGTAAACGAGGATGATGACGATGATGATCATGATTTGAACTCTGGACTACTGTGAACACAAGGTTTGTACAGACTTTTGGACCCAAAATTCCGCACTTTTTCCAGGCTTTTCTAAAACAATTTCCAGATTCAAGGTTATCAAATTTATAAGCCTTTACACTGTTTTTGACGCCATCTTGACAAGTAGGCAACCACGCGAGAAATTACAATGAGAATCAAATGTTGAATAATTTCCATAAAACAGCTGTTGTGAAAAAATATGAATTGTAAACTAAAGCTTCACAGCAAAGGATCTTACTAACAAATTTTGGGGGCCATTACTGTGCTCAAATTTCTCTGGATGCTTGCTTTAGCTTTTCCATATATATCTACAAAAAGTCATGTAAATACATAAATGTCTGCAATTTTTCTCAGGAAATGTTAGTCTGCAGGAAAAGAAATTAATTTTACAGACAAATGTATAGAAAATTCTAAAGTGGTTCTAGCATTATTGTAGCTGCACGTAATGCCCTCAAATGTTTTTCTGTAAAAATTATCGGTGAGTGAAGCGTTAGTTTACAAATTTTTTCAGAGCAGCTGTTTTACGGAAATATTATTCAACATTAGATTCTCATGCAAACACTGTTGCCTACTCTTCAAGTTGGCATCAAAAATCGTGATAAGGCCTATTGGTAATAAATACAGTGCCTTAAAAAAATGCAAGAACAAAGTTTTTTCATGATTTACACAAACGTATGAGCAAAATTGAATAAGGTTTGACCAAAAGGAAAAAACAGTCACTTAGAACGCACTGAACTTGTTGCAGCTTTAAAAAAAAGAACTTTAGACTTTTTACCATTTTCCAGACTTTATCTCTATTTTCCAAACTTTTCCAGGTTTGGAAAATTACTGGGCAAATTTCAAGACTTTTTCAAGAATTCAAGACTCTCTACAACCCTGCAAACAACTCCAGCCAGTGTTCAAGGTGGGACATGAATTCAGAGCAAGTTTGATGCTCTCACTATATTTTTACACTGCCCCCTAAAAAGTACATATTATATTATATTATTATGCAGATTGATTTTGAACCCAATAACTGCTAAAGACAAAGATACACAGAAGTACACATGTATGACTCATATACGCAGTGTAGTACGGTGTATGTACATGTGCATTACAATAATTGCACAATAGACAAATAATTATATAGATCATGGTACTTAGTAAAGTGCACAGGTCAGATTGTTGGACTGTTTACCTTTATGCAAGACACAGCCCAAGCAATGTACAATTACTGTACTTTTCTTAGTTTTCTTTTTGAAAGCATATAAAGAGGTATATTAAAGGCATGTTAATATATGTACATTATTCAATATAAACAATAACTCTCACCTTTTTCTCTTTTTTGGACTTTTTTTGCTTCTTGTCTTTTCTGTGTTTTTTCTTCTTTGACGTGTTCTTGTGAAGATAAAAACAAAAACATGCTCAGTATGCACGTTCAATTAGGCTACTATTTTAATAACTTAACCTTGAGTTTTCTATTTCTAACCAAACAGTTGAGGAATATGTTACAGGTCAAAATCATTTTCAACCTAGGCTGAATCTCAATAGAACCTTCCTTAGTAAACTCACCAACTTTGAAAGTGATGTCTGGGGTCAAGTTTGTGCCCCCCCCCCCCCACCCCATCATACAAACGTCTGTAAAACTCCACTTGATCAATAATAGAAAGGCTCTGCATGAATCAAGCATGTGCTACATTTTGCTTGGAAACAGTTTCCATTCTAGGCCTTTTATGTAATAGCCATGAGCTTGGTGCATTGGCTCACACTGAAAAAACTTGTTTGATTTAATAGAGAAAACAAGATTGACTAGTTCAGGCTGTGGTGACTTCAAAGACTTGATGCTCTTTATTAGCTATTAGCACCACCGGTCTCTTCTCTATAACACGTAGGTTAGTGAACGAATTTTTTTTCTATTTTTTTTTTAAATCGCTGTGTGTCACATGTGTGATCCTCCATATGATTTCAGGGACAAAGGTGATAACATGCTCACAACACGCTTCCACTTAAAAATAAAAGAAATTGACTTTAACACGCTTACAAAGCACGCTAGAGCACACTTTAATGAGCTTGTGCTTTTGTCTCACATAACACACTAAAAACAATAAAGCATGAGGCAATCAGATTTAAAATGGCCCCTTCATGTGACTTGTGACATGTTGAACGCATGGGAATTTCATTGTGGTTTGTCTTAGTTTCATTGTGGAAATGAGGTCAAACAAAGACACAAGGTACAAACAAACAAATTGTAGACCTGCCTATATACTAGACAGAATAGATAAAACAAACAAAGACACAAGGTACAAACAAACAAATTGTAGACCTGCCTATATACTAGACAGAATAGATAAATTGGTCTAGATTTTGAAACCTTTGCTGTTCTGTGATAAGAACTTGACCCACACGTCTCATTAAAGTGAAGCGAGTTCAAATAATGCACCTGAAGGGTTCTTTACGGTTGACAAAATGACACAAAACTTTCCACTTAAAGTCAATGAAACATCTATGTATCACTTTGTGGCTTGAATGAAACACACAGTTGTCTTGTTTTGCAGACTTTTTCTTCGCCTTCTTATTAGAAAAACAACACAATGGCAAATGCCACGAGGAGCGCCTTCCCCATTTTGTTTTCTTTACTGGATGTACAGTAATGTCATTATGTCGATGTTCACATAAATTGCGACATACACCTGTAAGCATCTTATCTCTTATGTCGTTATGTTGCAAGTGTGAACCAGGTTTAACACTCCACGGTACTACAACCTGAAACCTCTTGCCAGCATTGTGCAACTTAATGGCACAGTGTGCACAATTATTGTGTTCTAGGAACTTTATCTTATCAGCACTACCAGCTGACTTCGCCGGCACATGATGGAATACAGTCAAATATAATAGTTTGCATTAAAATCAAAGCTTAGGGAAGTCACTGTGAGACTTAAACTGAAGGTGAAAGAAAGCAGTGCACCCATGATTATTGAAAACAACAATAAAACCTCCAAAGGGAGGAAAGGGTGGGAATGACAAAACTTTAGGATGGTTGAAGTATCACAACTTAGCAATACAGGATGAGACAGGATTTTTACTAGGCTTTTTATAGTCAGACTGCTATCCGAGGGATGTATCACTTAATAGAACGTGAATTTTCATACTACACAGTACTTTTACCTACTACCAGTAAAACTCTACCAGTTGTGATAAGGGCTGGCATAACATGGCATTACATGTTGGTGATTGAAGGTATAACACTCCATTAACTGCATTTTACAACTGAGTTGTAAAACTTTCTTTATGGTTCTAAAATTTGTTTAGACCTCTGTTTGAAAGTCATGTTCAAAAATTAGGGTTGGCCCACAGGGGTGAACCATGTTTTGTATTCACAATTTTCACATAGACCATAGTGCACCTTGTTTACTCCCCAAAATTATGCGTAACCACAGAGATTCCAACCCTTCCGTTCTGGCTGGAAAACCTTCCACTTTCGGCGAATATTTCCGGCCTCCCATTTTCGCTTAATATTGTCCCAGGTTTTGAAACTTTTCCAAGCCAAAGAAGGATTAATGTTTTGTGCAAAAGGTCTTTTTAGCATGATTCTTTGCCATTTTCCTGTTGTTTCTCAGCCATTTTCACAGCTTTTGGCATCCAAGCTTGAGCCTGCAACAATTTTCACAGAGGAGCATGCCCCCAGACCCCACTAGAGGCTTGTGCCTTCGGCGCTTGTGGGAGTGGCTAGGCCGCTCCTAAAGCCTTCCTCTTTTCAGTTGACAGGGTTTGAATCTCTGTAACCATTGTCTTCTATTTCTCTTAGGACGACTGTGATACCCAGGAGAAATTGGAAACAATGGTTATACAAAATTTTGGGGGGTACAAAAAATGGTGAATACGTCCCTTAATACCTTTTCATTATCGTCGACTTCTGCTAGTCTCTTACTAAGAGAAGGAAGCATCCACGAGCTTTCACCAGTTTCTTTCCGCCGTTCCTTTTTTCTCTGCTCTCGTTCATAATCTTCCTTGGCCTTCAAAGTAAAGGATATTCAATTAAGACTTTCAGTTAAGCAGTTGAAGTTCCCTTCAAGTTGTAAATGAAATTTTAAAGTTACATATTTTGAACATTTTTCCACGGTTCTGGCCACTGTGCGTGAAAACGACCTTTACCATCAGACAATTCCGCATGGGATGGATTAGGTTACCTAAAAATCTGAAAAGAATCATAAAATGTCATCAGGACTTGCCTTTTTGAGGATGTTTTCCCTTGCTTTTCGTCTCTGTTCTTTTTTAGCATCAATTTCTCTCTTAGAAACAAAGTTGATCAAGTCCGCCATCTTGAAAAGTAGATTGGATGTTTGCTGACCGATTTACTAAAGGCTCAACAATACTGCAAGGAATCCTGGTTAGTCTTTCCGCGGAAAAAAAATGGCGCGCGAAATGGCGGAGTTTTCAAATGTTATCGCTGACAATCAAAACGATATAGTACACATTTTAGAAAATGCATCTCACTTTAATGACACTGATAGCGGGTATCGCCACGTCAGGGTCAGAGATATNTTCTTTTTTAGCATCAATTTCTCTCTTAGAAACAAAGTTGATCAAGTCCGCCATCTTGAAAAGTAGATTGGATGTTTGCTGACCGATTTACTAAAGGCTCAACAATACTGCAAGGAATCCTGGTTAGTCTTTCCGCGGAAAAAAAATGGCGCGCGAAATGGCGGAGTTTTCAAATGTTATCGCTGACAATCAAAACGATATAGTACACATTTTAGAAAATGCATCTCACTTTAATGACACTGATAGCGGGTATCGCCACGTCAGGGTCAGAGATATCCAACAGAACACTGATGTTTCGGCATGCCATGTGAAAGGTACACGTATGTTTAAGTTTCGCTAAAATTATTGATTAGAATGGTCTGGAATTTCGAATACAGTCAAAGATGACTGCATTACCCGCACCATTTAAACGGGGCGATCTGCTCAATCCGGTTTTTCAGTGGGTCCGGCCTCGACGATAATTTTGATCCAGAGATTCCAACCCTGTCAACTGGAAAAAAAGGGAGGTTTTAGGGGCGGTTACCTACTTAGGTGGGGTAACCCGCCTGTCCGCACTATCTCTTCTGTTAATTTGATCGCGTTTGCATGATAGGTGGGGTGACCATATGAGACATTACAAGGCGGGTTACTATACCTGCCAACTTTTTCTGAGATATAAGCGTGAGATTTATTTATCATTTCCGAAGATTCCCGAAGAAGTCCGAAGTTTTCCGAAGTAGACCGAAGACTTCCGCAGACATCCGAAGTCTTCCGAAGACGTCCGAAGTTATCGAGTCCCAGTCTTAGGAGGGGAATAAACGCGAGCTCGCTCCCAGTGCTTTTCACTTCAAAAATCAGAGATCGTGAGGAAGGTATTGTCATTTATTCATTTTGCACATTGTTTTTGTTCCTTACATGGGTCTGAGTTAACATATTTTTGGAAATTGTGGCAAGCAAGACGGCAACAACTCACGTTTTTCAATCAGGCGTGAGAAATTGCCCCGCAAGCGTGAGCCGGCGTGAGATTGAAGTTTTCAACCCTCAGGCGTGAGAGTTGGTAGGTATAGGTTACCCCACCTAAACGAGTTACCTCACCCACCTGAGGTCCCCCTCCTCCATGCATCCTCCTTTTGAGATCAGAGTCAATTGAAATACCGCACCCCAAATTATCGCAGACTCATGCTCAGATTTCAAAAGGATAAAAATGGCTAAGAAACGAATGAGAAACCACAGAAAAACGGCAAAGAATTGTGCTTAAAAGACTTGTTAAACAAAGAAAACAAAGAGTTTCAAAAACTGGTAGAATATTAAGGGAAAATGGGAGGCCAGAAATATTCACCAAAAACAGGAGGTTTCTGCCTGGGAATCTCTGTTGATCAGCCCTAGGGGTTGCTCAAGGAGAGACCTCTGCCGACCTCCGATGATTTTCCTATCACTCATGCACTGGAGTTGCCTTAACAAGTAGTAAAGTTTTAGTCACATGCGTTATAACTTATAGAACTGATTTGTGTGATAACACCTGTGGGCTCAGAACTTATCAGTGTACAGTCGCAACAGAGTATATGCATCCCAGGGGATGTGTACTCTGGATTTCAAGTGACAGGGATGATCAAAGGAATTTTCGGGTTTGAAATTTTCATTTCCAAGTTTTTTGGGGGTATAAAAATTTGGCAATTATTTATTTGGGTGGCTTAATTTAAGTAGGGATTTAATGGGGGATTCAGATTTTTGGTAGTACCCACATATCTTGCCGGCTTATTTCTTTGAATAAAGTACAACCAAAGAAAGTACATGTTGTCATTTAATGCTTTTTAAAAATTTTAAGGCTCAGAAATTTAGCATGGGATTTTTTGTGGGGGTTAAGCTTTGGTCCAGGGATTTTTTTAGGTTTTGTTGGAATCGCTAGGGATTTTTTTGGGTTTGGATTTTTGCCACCGTTTGAACATCCCTATCACTTGAAATGCGGAGTATCTTCCTGGGAATATGCTTTCCACATTAAACAAAACTCGTTTGAAAACCAATCAGTTTTGACCACAAATATGGTTGGCAGCTGCATGGAAGAATGTGTCAGATGCTGGTAGAGTTCTCTGGGAGGCCCAAGGCTAAACCCCCCAGGCCCCTACCTTAGAGTAGTCTGGCCACTGGTACCTACTTGTAGCACAGGCAGACCATACTCTGCTAGCATGCCGATCCAAATCCATCAATCAGCCCATTGTGACTGTTGTCAGTTCAAGACTCCAATCTTGCCCCAAGAACAGTTGTGATATGCTGATTGCTGGATTTGGATTGATGCGTATACCTCAAATGCCTTTGGTTGAGCATTTTGCAACAATCATGTTTAGAAAGCTGGCCTTGCAACTTAAGGATCCTTTTCTTGAGAAATTTTGGAAGGATTGAGTTCTCACTATTAAGTGGACGAGGTCACGCACCACCAGCTGATTGCTGCCCGCTTTGTTTTCATCTTTACTTCACCCAATTTCCAATAATTTGAAAATAATGAACAGA
>CALNXI010002006.1:24449-36949 GCA_942486025.1 Porites evermanni
AGTAGTAGGGCTTCAGCAAAGATAAGCCTCGTTGGTGGATTCCCTTTGGATTCCCTCGCAGAAAGTGGATTCCCTTAATTAATAGGCATATGGGTCTAGTCAATGACGTCATCTATTGTGATAACCTAGGGAAAAAATGGGTTCCTCCATACTAATTAAGTGTCTTCCTCCATATATAATGAAGTGGATAGGTTTACTAATGAGCGTCACTCTACTACAATAGGAACAATAGGCCGGCCCAAACTTGCCCGGGATCTTTTAACCCTGATTGGATAGTAAACAATCTATTATGTGTTCAACATAAAAGCGCGCTCTCCGTTCAGCATTTTATTCTTGCAATCGCTTTGTTAAGGAGAACATTTGTCCGAGTTCGCTTGCCTAACTAAAAATGCGGTTATAAACAAAACTCAGACGCAAAAAAAATGGAGCTCAAACTCTTTATTTCAATCTATTGCAAACAGTGCTCTCTCTATAAAATTACTTTATCTTGATGTCTTGTTACACGCTCTGTTAACCAGTAGTAATTTGCATCTGACTCATGCCTCTTTTGTGTTCTCACAAATTAACAATCATACTTAAGTCCTCTAACAAAAAGATAAGGTACCGTTTCATACACAATTGTTAGGTCATCGTGGCTTCAGCAAGGAGAGAAGAAACTCACTCAAAAATTATAACACGGCTAAGATTGGCGCTACTTTGCACGGGAAAGATGGCTTAAATAGGCAAAAGGACTCCCCGAGACTTCCACACAATTGTCTGCAATGCCGGGAGGGTGGTGGGGCAGGTTTACGAGAATACCAACATTGCGTGCAGACAGAATCCGTGGTTATTCTAACCGTGAAAATAGCTTGAAATTTCTCTCGAAGTGAAAGGAATCCTCAAAGGAGACTCATCCTACCTACTTTTGAAGAAGGCTTCGAAACCTTACGTAAGAATATTAGTTGTCGGTATAAGTCTGTTTGCAAATTTGAAATGACCCACCCTCCCCCCAATGATTAAAAATGGTGCCCATCGTTGGAAAGGGGGTAGGGGAGGAGGGAGAAAACATAATTTAATTGGTCTCCCATCGTCTTTTTGCTGCGCTGACTAGGGCCTCCAGTTTTCGATTAGGCTTTGCCATAGGCAGCCTAACAATTAGGGGTGGTTCCCGGAAGGACTTCGCTCCATAAGAGATAATCTGATTTCAGCAGGGCCCTCCTAGAGGTAAGGGAATTCGTCCTTCCCCCATCACACCTCTCCCTCCTCCTAGAAAAGCCTTATCCCAAGTGGCAATCTTGTACGTGTATAAAATAAACGGAAAATTTGGATAATTTAGGATTTCCCTCCCGCCTCCACCCAATAAAACTAATCGATGCTGCTTCATCCTAGTTTTCGGGGGGATGGGTGTGGGGAGGTTTCCTACTTTGACACGGGTCTCAGTACTGACAGGGTGAGACCAGACAATCCCTTTTAACCCTGTGGCTACAACAGAAGCCAGAAAACACAACTCCATTCCGCATCCTGCTTATTTTTGGGTTGCTTATTCAAAACAGGAGAACTGTTGAATTTAATGGTAAATATTTTAAGTCAAAATATAAAAAAAAGCTCTCTTTAGCTTGTGGCAGCATTTTTTGCTAATAAACGCTTTATTATGTGTGTCTTTTCAAAACGGTACAGCAAAACCTCGATAACTCAAACTCGGATAACTTTAACCCCCCGCTAACTCGAATTAAGTCCGATTTCATTTTTCAATCATTTTTACTCGGTTAACACAAACTTGAAAACTCGAACTTCGCGCTAGCCTCTTATTGTATAATAAGTAAAAACACTATACAATACAATACAATACAATACAATACAATACAATACAGTGTTTTATTTAAAGTGGCGCATACTCTTAGCTGTATGGATTAGTTTAAAAAAGTTTATCAGCTAATTCACAGGTATGCCACTATAAATAAGATAATATAGAGATAAAAATTTTTATTAGTAAGACAATATAAAAGCTATTTACAATTAAAATTAAGTTATCACACATAAAATACTATCAAAAATTAGTTAAAAAATTGATTAAAAAGACGACTCGTCAATACTAAAATAATGACTCATCTTCTAACAGTTTTTTGAATGTTTTAAAAGCGGACGAGGTTCTTACGTTATCAGGAAAGTTGTTCAAGATCCTGGGCGCCTGATACCGCCAGAATTGAATCCAAAGCTTGTTGTGGTTGACCTTTGGCACTTTTAAAATGTTTTTTCTTCTCAAGGCATATGTTGTTTCTCTTAATGAGATTTACTCACTCAAGCTCTCCGGGTTCGTTTTATAATTTACGAGTTTATAAACCGAACGGAGAATTATATTTAATCTCTGCTATATCAGGGTTCGTCTACTAACAGCTCCAGACGTTCTTCATTATGTAGTGTTTTTATCTCTAAAAACAAACCGAATAGCTCTTTCATTTACTTCATCCTTTTTTTCAGCCGAAGGAGATAATTTTTCAGATTCCTTCTTTCATCAAATTTTTGAATCCGAAAATTTTAGGATTCATTTTTATCTGCAAAAAATAGCCTAACCCGGGGAGTGAAATGTGAAAAATTAAAATTCAGAAAATCGTAGGGAGTTTATTAGCATGATTAGATGATCTTCGAAAATTGTACGTGGATGGAATGGTCATCTAGAAATTGTTTGCCAAGTGAAAGAAAATTCTAGGCAAAATTTGTTTCTCCGAACAGATATTTTACAGAAGACAGTCGTTGGGTGCCCTTGACCAGAATTCTGAAAAAAAACAATAGGTCTAATTGCAACACACTTTTTTGTACATTTCCTTGCCTTTGATTTGCATCACTACAACGTAAAACGTCTAGAAACTTCCTGTTCACGTTTTATGGAGGAAATGTGGTACATGTTCTTGTTCACTTTTTTCACTGCCGCTCATTTCTTTTAGCTCCGCTATAATATTCGTATCTGTTCGGATATCCTAGGGCAAATTGGACCTTTTTGAAAATTACAAGGGCTTCAATATTTTTTTCCCGATTGATTGACCTAGAAGCAATAGTACCATCCCTCCCATAGCAAGTGCTGCATTGTTGCGCGGACGCGGTCGCTAAGCTTGAATATTCACGTCGCGTATTAAACCTGGTAGTTTGCGGTCATATCGAAGCGTAAAGGTCATCAGTGTTTCTTGATGAGCGAGCGATTATTGTGCAGTTGCGATGGGTTTTGTGGAGCCAGCGAGCAAGAAGCAGGAGCACACGTTACCTGCAGATTAGCCGATGGCAATTTGGAGTGGATTCGTCGATTATTCTCGAATTTATAGNAAATGTGGTACATGTTCTTGTTCACTTTTTTCACTGCCGCTCATTTCTTTTAGCTCCGCTATAATATTCGTATCTGTTCGGATATCCTAGGGCAAATTGGACCTTTTTGAAAATTACAAGGGCTTCAATATTTTTTTCCCGATTGATTGACCTAGAAGCAATAGTACCATCCCTCCCATAGCAAGTGCTGCATTGTTGCGCTGACGCGGTCGCTAAGCTTGAATATTCACGTCGCGTATTAAACCTGGTAGTTTGCGGTCATATCGAAGCGTAAAGGTCATCAGTGTTTCTTGATGAGCGAGCGATTATTGTGCAGTTGCGATGGGTTTTGTGGAGCCAGCGAGCAAGAAGCAGGAGCACACGTTACCTGCAGATTAGCCGATGGCAATTTGGAGTGGATTCGTCGATTATTCTCGAATTTATAGCGCTTCGCGTGAAAGCGTGTGGAGATGGTCCGTTTGTTTTGTAGCCAGCCTTTAATTCTTCTTTAGTGGATAGTACTTACGATTGCAAAACTCAACAAAATGCCGCTTTAACCGGCCAGGAAGAGACCAGGAAGACGTTCAGTTAAAGGTATCTTAGCTTTGTTTTGTTATATTTTGACTTTTGGACTATTTTAGTTCATAAGAGTTTCGACGACTCATCCTATTTTGTCCATGTGAATATTAATTGCCCCCGCAGCGATTTCGCCCAGAAGGCGAAACCCTGAGGAGGCACTCTAGTAACTCGCGCGTATATTAAGGAAAGTGATTACAGTTAAAATATACCTTCAGTCATACAGTCAATACAGAAAAAAGCTGGATTTGCTTGAACAGGGGCCGCGGGGAATCGGTAGGTAATGATGACGTTTCTATTGTTTGCGCCCGCAAGTACGAAATGGTTAGGATGACGTAAAACACAAAAAGTCCCGAAGGAACAGCTTACAATAGGTAGATTTTGTGACATTAATTGTGCAGTCACACGTCCATACTCGTTTGCGTTACGTGTTATCAGTGACATTCTGTGAAGCAGTTGTTATGAAAGTTATGGACCAAAAGACACTCGTTAAGCGGAGATGAAGTTATAAGGTGCGTAGAACAGTGTATATTTTAACACTAAGTGAGTTCACAAAAAATTACCTGCAACAATAAGCAGGATATAGAATTTCCGGCATCCTTGAAGCATGGTATGGTAACAAATTTATTAAAAAAGTCTGATCTCGATCACGAAGTGTTTTATAACTACCGTCCAATCAGTAACCTCCCTTTCCTTGGAAAGGTTATATTTATTGAGCGCTTTGTAGCAATGCAGCTTAAACACTACCTAGTCATCAACTATCTATACACTGAAACTCAGTCAGCATACTGTGCTAATCACAGCACTGAAACTGCCTTTTTGCGTTTTTCTAATGACGTAAATTTGGCCCTTGATAATCACGATAATGTTTTCCTGGTATTACTTGACTTATCGTCTGCCTTCGACACGATCGACAAAGGTGTGCTGATCAAAAGATTGCACACCCGTTTTGGGTTGAGGATTTCTGCCCTATCATGGAATGAATCGTATCTGGCTAATCGCTTGCAGTCAACTGTCATCAGAGATGTTTCACTCTAGTCTAGCTTACTTACTCTATGGGGTTCCTCAGGGCTCGGTGCTGGGCCCGTTGTTGTTTTCCCTCTAAGTTGCGTCCATTGAAGATTTTATCATCACACATGGCCTACAGTCTACGATATTTGCTGAAGACACGCAAATGTACCTGGTTATGCGGAGATCGGAACAATCATCCTGCCTGAGCAAGTTAGAATTATGCGCGCAAGACATCTTATCCTGGATGACTTAGAACAAGTTAATGTGATTGTGTAACTCATCAAAAAGGGAAGTTGTGCATTTTTCGTCTCGCTACCTATCGCGTCAGCCTATAGCTACGGTAAATATTGCTGGCTCTGTGATCAAGACAAGCGTGAGTGCCTGTGATCCAGGTATGACCCTTGACCATTACTTGACATCGTCCACTCATGTGATAAATATGGGCACGTAAACATTGACGCGTACTGCTTTGAGCACGCCCTACAATAATAAAATTTTGAGTTTATGCTGCATTGATCGCTTTGATGTTATAAAACAATTAGTTCATGCTTCAACAGTGCGTATGTCGAGATATTGAGCCCTTGGGAAGTTTGGAGAGCACTCAAAAGGCTAGAGTTGCTCTCGGCTGCGCCTCGAGCTACTCTTACGCCTCTTTCGTGCTCTCCAAACTTCCCACGTGCTCAATATCTCGACATACACACGCTGACGCATGAACTAATTGTTAAATGACAATAATCTGCGATTACATAGACCGATGACTTTGGAACGATCTTCTTTTTTGACGTGAGGAGCGCCCCATCTGTGGAATCTTTTAAAAGTAGACTTAAGAAATTTTTATTTAATTGTGAGGTTTAAATTAGGATTAAAAATTACTTATATTCTTGACTTTTTGTTATTTTCTGACATTATATATATTCTCGGCTTGCACTGTCACGCAATGAAAAAAAAAATGCAAACCATTCAATATAGAAGGACTAGAATCTGGGAAATGAAAAAAGATAAATATACAAAAACCCTTGCCAAGAATCAGGTCTGTGAAATATTTCAAATGCGAGCTATTGGGAAAAACGGTTTACCTAAATTTATAAAGCTTTGTATGGAAACGCCATGTTGGTGTCCCTTTCAGGAACACCAATATGGCCGCCGGATACCAACAGAAACATCTGTTTTCGAGTTTTCCTACTAATGCGTGAATTCTTCGCTTGAGGAACTCATAAAGATTACAGTAATATTTATTCTGAGACAAGGAATGTTTAGATTGCAAAATCTCCCAAAATCGGTAATGTTTTTAACCCACATAAGAGCTTTCCCTGCCGCCAGCTAAATGCCGCGTCACGCAAAAGCCTGGAAATTCAAGCGTCCTCTCTCGCAAAACGAAGAACCCTTTCGAACCAAAAATTTGTTTATGTAAAGGTGTTTAGGTACTGTAATACCTCGTGAAAGTAGAAACTCAGAAGAATCGATAGTTTCTTAGTTTGATTTTTGGTGACGTCAAGTGCAACCCAAGAATATACATTTTTATGTATTGTGAGAGCATTCAGAGATTTTATGTAATGAGCTGGAAATAAATTATTGTTATTATTATTATTGTTATCATTATTATTATTATTATTATTATTATTATTATTATTATTACTATTATTTTATTGTGGAATAACAAGTAACCATTCAAATTTACAGGTTCTTATTGAGCTAATGAAAGAAGGTAATTATTAAATTCGGCAAGAGAGGAGCTGATTCCAATCTCCAGCAATTCGTGGGAAAAAAGAAAACTTGAACACATCTTTCTTACAGTGAGGTTAAAGGAGCTTTTAATTGCTTAAAAGCCTATGGCTGCCTCTGGTACGGGCCGCATTGGTAAAATTTAAAAAATCGTTAATCTTAATATCAACTAAACCATGAATAATTTTATACATGAAAATCAAACGAGATCTTTTTCTCTTTTCTTCAAGGGTGCAAAGTTCGTATTTGTTTAGCATGGAAGTGACGCTGGTTTTACTCAGATACAATTGTTGGTTTTCACACGACGTCACCAAAATTCAAACGGGTTCTTGGTTTTGTAATAGAGTACGCTTGAGTTTCTAAGCTTTTGCGTGACGTGGCCATGATTTACATGACGCATTTCGGGGAATTTTGCTATCTAAACAGTTTATGGATTAGAAAAAGTATTATTTTACTGTTTATGAGTTCCTCGAGGAATATATTCACGCTTTTGTACCCAAACTCGGTAACAAATGTTTTTGTTGGTTTCCGTCCACCACGTTGGTGCCCATCCAGGTGGGCACCAGCGTGGTGTCTCCAAACTAGGAATCTCTATAAATTTGGGTAAAACATTTCTTCGGATATCTCGTATACGGAATATTCTTCTGACCTGAATCTTGGCCAGGAATTTGGTATATTTACCTCCTTTCATTTCCCAGATTCCGGACTTTATCTATTGAAAGGTTTTGATTTTGATTTTGATCTATTTTGAATGGCATGACACTGAAAACTAGCGATACAAACTTACAATACAAACTTTAATGACACTCTCTAAAGAGGGCTTTTCAGTGACAATTAAATTTACAATTAATTAATTTACAAGATAGTACGTCAGAACGATAGTAAACCTCAAAACTACAATAATACAATATAAAAAGAGTAAGACAGCTTAAAAAATGGTCGCTAGAATTACAAGTTAAAATTTTATATAAAAAATGAATGGGAAGCTAAAAATGTTAAAGAAATGTTATAGTCATATGGCACTTGTATTATCTACTACTGACAATAAACATTTTCTGAAACAGTAGAAATATATAGTGACGTTTTACTTTAATACACTCGTTTTTTCCTATAACAATATATATTTTATAAGAATATCGAGGCTGAATTTGCGAAATTTGAAGAATTTTGTGTGTTAAAAATCTGTTACTTGTTTTTATCTTAATGCATCTAATCCCTGCCTAGAGAAAAGAAACTGATCACTAGAAGAACACCGATCGTGGCCCAAGCTTTATTTGATTCTTGCTGAAAGAAACGATGTACAAAAACAGACAACCAATTCCCTGAACTGATAAGAGACTTTAGGCAACGACCACGAAAGGGTCTAGTACGGTGACTGGAAGTATTTTTACCCGCCACGCATCAATGCCTCAAGTTCAAGGTACCACGACGACTATAGCGGTCAAAACGTTGCCTCTTAATAAAAAGTGAATTGCCATTCTTTCATTCTTTTTCGCGATAAATATTACAAGTCGCTTATTTTGTCAAATGTATAGGCAAACTCATACAGAGGAAAATAGTTCGTCTTCGTTTTTTACGTCGTTAATAAAAAGTGAAGATAGACATTTTCACGTCTAGATCGTGAAGTGATGGCAAAGAAATGTTGATAAAACAATAAGATGCACGTGCAAAGTTGTTGATTTTCTAATTAAACTTATTGAATGGCCGTACCATACTTCCCGAATACGTAGAAAATCATAGCGGGCCGTAGTGTCTAGTACGTTAAGTATTTAGTTGCATTTTGTCAACTGAGCACGACACCTAAGTGGAAAATACAGCCAAATACGCAAAATACAGTTGACGGGAAAGAGGATTTCATAGGGGATATCATCTCACCAAGTGGTGTGAATAAGACTGATAAAACACAAGCAAGCCCTGAAGTTGCCCATGAGTCGCCCTATTTTATGAATGTGTTTTTGCCGTGGCGGGTCACTGCATAGCTTCAACCTCGGGAAGAGTTCGCCAACATTTGACAAGGTAAGAGAGTTGGAATAATCGCGATAAAAAATAAAGAACGCGAATGCACTTTTAAGCGCCGTTTTCACCGCTATAGCCGTCGTGGTATCTTAAACTCCCTGATCTTGAGGCATTGACGGTTGGCGAAACAAAATTACTTCCGGTCACCGTACTAGAACCTTCCGTAGTCTTTGCTTAAATTCCCTAATGACTCACTATAACGTACGATGCTTTAATTGAACGGTGTCTTGAACAGTGATATATTTCTTTTTCACCACCCTAAGATAGGTATGGGTAAAAATGAGCTTTTCATCCTGAAAATCCTCGGTGACACCAAAATTGGCAAATTACGCCCCCATAAGTGACACGACGAGAATCCATGGGAGCACCCCCAACCCCCGGGTTGGGATGATGGAGCACTTATACAATAATACTTTTTCTCCTAGATGTGGCGCTTATTTGGGTTTCGGTACCTACTCGCGTTTATTCACTTTAGAACTTTGCAACAACACTACGGCACCTTATTTTTTCTTGTTATTGTTTTTTTCATTTATTTTATTTTTTTATCATGGGCAAGGTACGTTCATTAGGTTTAATTTCATCGCATTAGGTAATGCAATCGAATTAGCTGCCTGGTCGATAATAGGTGGACTGGCTCACTAGAAGTTATTTGCGGAACGCAGAGCGCCTGTTGCCTTGGAGGGGAATAATCAACAAAGTTTTATGAGGAAAGGCTCCGCCCCTAAGTTCTTAGCCTTTTATGTACCATTTTTGACAGAAAAGATATTCTTGACGCATACTTTATTGAAATGGTATCTATTTTAAATGTTTACATACTATACCGTGCATACGTAAGAACAGGGTGTCAATTCGCTAAGTTAATAAACGATATTACAAAAACTGGATATCGAGCATCACAGGTGCCCAAGATGCCTTTATTGAAAATGTTTTACAGGAAAGTGACTCTATTGGAAATGTTTTAATTAAAGGCCCTTTAGATACCTCTAGTTAAATGACGTTTTCCCTTCTTGTTCATATTATACATAAATTCCTTAATCCCAAGTCTTTCACGTTAAACCTTAAAAAAGCCTCCCGTGGAGATCACTGCGATGCCATTATTCCGTTTAGCCGCTTATGGCGCTTATTATATTGAAAATAATCGCTTAACAATATAACAAAGGGCCATAAAGATGCTTCGTTATAAGTGAATTTCAATAAAATGAGCATTATATCGTGCAAGGCCGAGTTCACGGAAGAGGGAACTCAGGTTTGGTTACCATTTTTGTTGTCGCTTTCAGCATAGTTCCAATGAATGAATCGTTTGTGTCCTTCATAGGTGTCATAGACCTGCCACCTGTGAATACAAACTTGTACTTTTCAATTTTTTGTTCATGTAGTACAATTTCTAAATTGCCTTCGGTATTTGAGGGCCTTTCGATGTCTGATTGTCAATCTGAAGCTCTCCTAAGATGGATGAAACTGAATCATTCGCAGAAGGACGGCTATAATTTTGGTATGCTGTCAACACTATAGGCTCCCCGCTACGCTGAATCGATTCTAGGTGGTTCTCTCGCCTGACAGCCACACCAAATGATATCTGACCGCACACCTCTCGCTGCAAATAAGGATTTCTATTCGCATCGTCTCTTTTGTTAGGCAGCCGGGGATTTTTGCAGCACAAACACAGCAAGCCCTTGACAACTGTTCGCCGAAATTCCTTGTCACGGAGACCATAAATAATGGGAACAAGCACGGGGTGCCCATATTGAAGCCATTTACATACGCCAAACATCCAAGAGGGTAAAACCATTAGCCCTGCACATCCAGAACTTTTAAAGTTCTTTACGATACAGATAGCAAAAGCAAAATTTATGGCAAAAAATGGCGACCAGAAGATGAGAAATGGACCGACAGCTAGTGCTACTGATACGGCAATGCGCAATTCCTGAAACGAAAAAAAAAAAAACCAAAGTAAATTGCAAAGTAAATTGCATGTCTTAAGCAAATTCTGGGGATTTCATGATCACCCTATTCCCGATGTGCCTTAAAAATATTTTCAGTTCGGAAATGTTTTGCTTATTTAATCCTCGGAAGTACACACAAAGTCGTAACCCCACCTTGGTACAAGCGGGGTGGGGCGGGGGTGGGTTGATGGAGTCCCTCCCTTGAGTTTCTGATATGGTGCAGTTTAAGAGATTTTACCTTTAGTGGAAAGCCTTTGATTTTCTCGAAAAAATGAGGAGAATTTTATGGATTGTGACACTGCTGAAGGCCTGTGGCGTCATCTAACATGGTCGCCATCTTGGATTTCACCAAGAATTGGAAATCATGCAAAAACAGCGAGAATTGATAATTTTTTGTGTTTGACATGTAGAATAACACATAAATAAGTACTTCGCTTCATTTTATCCACAATATTTACTTCTATCGTTGAAAGAAATTTAAAAACACGTGCATTTTCACTCAAAATCATCTGCTACTTATGACGTCATATCTCGTTACCATAGTAACTGATCATCATTAAACGGCTCAGTCCTAAAATGCGCGTGAGGGATAAAAGGGAACAGCTATTGAAAGGTACTAATGGTTAATCGTCCAGGAAAAAACTCAGAAAAACTCCAGAGGGGGTGGCACACACTCCCCTCTCACCCCTTGTACGATCCATGGTATATAAAATAGCCTTTCCGATGAATGGGTTTTTCATAGGAGGAAAATTTGAATGTGTAAAAAGGCAGAATTTTTACATTAATAAAACATCTTTTTACGCAGAATTTTTACATAAAAAAACATCTTTTTACAGATGTATATTTTTATAAAAAAGCAGATTTTTTAGTTATTTAGCTGTATTATTTATAAAAGCAGGATTCTTACATAAAAAAGCTGTTTTTTCAAAAAATACATTATTGTTTTTACAACTAGTATATAGTTGTAAAAAAGGAGGAGTTTCACAAGCTTTTACATAATATAATATATAATTTTGTAATTATGTATAATTTGTAAAAGTCAGCATTTTTTTACAAGGAAGCCTTTTCTTTTTTTAATGCGACATATCTAGCCGGAGAAGAACTTTGAAGAAGTAGAAGAAGAAGTAAGAACTTTGTGCATTCGGCTTTCGTCGGATGTGAAGAACTATGCAGATCTCGGAGGCTGTTGTCCACCAAGACGGCATCAGTGGATAGCATTCTCCTTATCCTTGTCACAAGTCGACTGCGAAAGCGAAGCAACATTGATTGTCCTCGATCCGCATAATTCTTCACATCATACGAAAACCCAATCCAATAATCGTTAAATGTAATTTTCCTTTCTGTTATTATCTAAGGTTTGTAGTAGTGTCTCTATCAGCCCGGGCCATAAACATTTCTGGATACTAGATGACGTCATCAATAATGGCTTCTGGTGACGACTTGAAGGACACTCATTTACTACTTTTATTTATTTTTTTTTTTGCTGTCTTTCCTTGTAATGTTTATAATTGAATTTATTTCGGCCGATTGCCGCAAATGGCTGCCATCAATAAAGTTGTTCAACTTTTATTCTCGGCCAAGTTATTTTCGTTTTGGTTTTGACCTCAACCATTAACAAGGCACAACACCGATATCAAGAAATGGGTATTGCCTAGGCTGTGTAGAGAAGTGTCTTCGTTGACTTTGACACCGTACCTTTTTAAAAGAAGCAACTCCTCTTTTTCGTGCATGCGCTCTAGCTATGTAAACAATGATACCATTAGCACCCAGAGTGAAGATGAGTGGGACGAAGAACAATATCGAAGTCGCTATTAGCCCATAATACTTTTTCATTGTCAAGGGGAGAAACTCTATCAATGAACCAGAAAATGACGCCAGGACCCATATGATTAAGACTGTGACTTTGATAGTTCCTACAAAGAAAGAGAAATATTCTAACTCATCGTTTTCCTATTTGCG
>CALNXI010002006.1:41949-46949 GCA_942486025.1 Porites evermanni
CCAGCTTGTTCTTCTAAAGAGATCTAAAGATAATGTTAATCTGGACCGGAGCAAGTAGACAGCTGACGTAGGTAACTCTTTGCGACTCTTCTGTTATTGCAACTTTGTTATCAGGCAATACCGAAGACGGTCGGCAGGATTACAAAAACATCTTTTCCACGCGCCAAGTTCAGAAGGCAGGTCTTCTGTTCCTTCTTCAGCGCTCCCATGTGCGGGAAATCTCGTAAACATTCGTTTAACACAGAAGTTATCGTGGATTCCTCTATTTCAAGCGCGTGGACGCCGCACGCCATCTCTCTGAGTGACAGGAACGACCTTGAGAGTGTTGATATAATCTGTCAAATTTGACCAATCAAAGGGTATACCAGGAGCTGGTATACCGGAACGGGTCGTTTAAAGAAATGATTACAGGCTCCGCCGCCCCCGCTGTCCCCAGTTTCCTCCCGTTTTATTTTCGTGTTTGCGCCTTCTCAATTCAGCGGACCCGACTATCTCGGAGCCTGGAACAGGCTAGTTTCAGCGGGTTCTTGGCTTTGAACTATAGGCTGGTTTTTGCAGGTAGGGTGCTGATTTGTCATTTACCGGACCGCGAAAAAGGAAATGTTTTGCTAACTATTTAAGTTGTTATGTAAGCCTTAACCAGGCACTTTTTACTTCAATCTCTATCAGCATGTTCAGCAGCCTACACATGTCACCTTAAAGATAAGTACACTAATAGATCATGTTATATCAAATGCTCCAAACCGGATTACTTACACCAATGTTCTGCGCTGCTCGAGTGTCATGATCAGCGACCACGATGCTCCATGCGTTTGTATCAAGGTCCGTATAAAGCGCTTTTAATCACGCTATAAGATGATCAAAAATGAAAGGGAATTCGACGAAATAAAGTTCCTCCAGGGTTTTTCAGAACTACTCTTCAATGCCATCTACAGTACAGACGACATTGATGATAAGCTGGACTTATTTAACTCGTTACTCCCCACTTTTCTTGGCAGACACGACCTTTTAGAGACTTGCACCATGGTTGAAAACTGACGACACCCACAAGATTCAAGTGCAAACATAGGAACCTGCTTCGTTATCAAGCTCAACATATCAAATCGGAAGATAAATGGAAAAAGTTACTTACTCAGAACAAATATCAAGGTATGCGAAGAGATCAGTCTACCAGAAGGCAGTGTCATCGAAATCACCAAAAGAACATAACTATAGGGCACGATCCACCGAACCCTCAATCTCACTTCAATTCCCATTCGTGCAGACGCTGATGAGTTAAACAGACATTTTACCAGCACAACTCAAAGAATACTGGGAAAAACATTAACCGCAATGGAAATCTGCGAAATTATAATATATAGATTTAGCCAGGGCTAAAAGCGAGGCTCCCATTAATATATTTACTATTTAAATCAAACAATAAACTTGTATTCCACAATTCAGTTAACTTTAGAGTACATAGCACATTCATGTGACTTTTGAGGGAAAGGCTAAGTGATTTTAGAGAAAAATAATTTGCAAACAGCCCAAGAGTGAGCAAAATCTTACATCGAGTTGATATCCACATATGTACACCCAAACAATAGCAATCATCTTCGATAACATTTAGGAGCCATAATGGCTCTTGATCACCGTAAGATTAATTAGGCAGGTCTGGAAAAAAAAATCAGGCCGAATTTTTTGGCGTTCGACAAGTTTACTTTACAAAATCTTGTCAACAAATCCGGGTGCATGTAAACCAACCTTTTATACCATTTATACATCACATCTGGGGTGAAACAGTACCATGAGGTACTGTTTTTATCATACAGACCTCGGACAGAATGCAGTATTTCACAATTTTGCAACACGAATTGCACTCATTCAATATTCAGGACGATCGAAGCACGCGTGCGCGTGGGCTTTTTAAACCGTTAAAAAAACTTTCCAAAATCGCATATACGGCCAGCCAGTTCTCACTTTTGCAGTGCGAGCTGTAGCGAGTGTTTGAACGAACGTACTAGAGTTAAGCTGCAACATAATAAAGAAATTATTATGTTTATTCAGTTTTATTAAATGGTTTTATCCATGTGTAATCTTTAAAAGCGCCGGCTTGATACGCGCGGCATTTTGAGTACTCCTGCAAGCGATGTTCACTGAACGACTGAAAACAAACGGCACGGCGATTAAAATTACAAGAGAGACTACCAAGAATCAATAAAAGAAATATAATTCGGTGAAACGTATACAGAGACAACATTTTTCATTCACGAAGACAAGTATTAAAGTGTCTCTAAAAATCCTGAGTCTTCAAGCTTAAAGCTTAAGTTCATGTTTTAAGCCGGCTTCCCGGTATTTACTTTTTTCAAAGATGAACTCGAGGCAAGAACATCGCTCAAAGCTTTCTTTTACAGCCAGAATTATAACTAAATGTTCTTTGGAACGTTTTCTTTCTATTTGCGGTAAGAAAATGTCTAAAGGCTTTTTAAAGTTCTGTACGCTTATATCAAACCAGATTCTTGGTCATATCAAATTGTCTCAAATCTTACAAACGTGCATAAACTACATAGCCGCATAAACTGCGCTCGACTTCACTAAATTAGATATAAAAAACGAACATCAAACACAATAATTACTGAGGCTTACCATTCGAGATACAGCTCCTTAAAGGTATCAAGGAAGGCTAGTATCGCTTCAGACTTTTCAACCCTTACGCATCAAGCAAAGTGAAAAGCGAAATCGATGCCATCCGAAATCGGATTTCCGACTTTGACAAGTAATGTATTAATTTCTCAACCAAAAACCAACTAGCCATGAATAACAGAAGACTCCTGATAGCAGCTGAATTTCATGTTGTGCATCTAGTGGAAAAAGACAGTTAAAAACATCACAAGTTGACACAAAACTCTGTCAGCTTCAGCTGTCAAAGTAAACAAGAGTCAAGATGCTGCATAAATTTTCCCCATGAGCTCACCTGTCAAATTTTGACCAATCAGAGCATAAAAATTGGGCGTAGAGCGTGACCAACGCGTGACCATGGTGAGCAAAGTCAAAAGCAACTGCCTTCCCTGCCTGTAATAGCTGGCTGAATTTTCGCGTCCGAGGTCAGTTTTAAATCAAAATTTTAATTGTGCGGCACAAACACAAAACATATTTCATATGAATTAAAAACAATCAANTTAAATCAAAATTTTAATTGTGCGGCACAAACACAAAACATATTTCATATGAATTAAAAACAATCAAACTTGAGCCTGCGATCATTTGAAAACTAGTAACTTGTCAGCGGATAACTTCAAAAAATACTCGACCTCGATGGTAGGTACTTTAAGTAGGGTTATTAAAGTGTATCAACAAATAAATAAAAATAGCCATGTAATAACATGTATAGCCATATAATGTCATGTATAGCCATGTAATGCCATGTATAGCCATATAATGTCATGTATAGCCATGTAATGCCATGTATAGCCATATAATGTCATGTATAGCCATGTAATGCCATGTATAGCCATGTAATGTCATGTATAGCCATGCATTACCATGTATAGCCATGTATTACCATGTATAGCCATGTACAGCCATGTATTACCATGTATTACTATGTATTACCATGTATCGCCATGTATTACCATGAATACCCATGTATAGCCATGTATTACCATGTATACCCATGTATAGCCATGTACACCCATGTATAGCCTTGTATTGCCATGTATAGCCATGTATAGCCATGTAATACCATTTAAAGCCATGTATAGCCATGTATAGCCATGTATTACTATGTATTACCATGTATCGCCATCTATTACCATGTATAGCCATGTATAGCTATGTATTACCATGTATTACCATGTATTGCCATGTATAGCCATGTACAGCAATGTCTAGCCATGTAATGCCATGTATTGCCATGTATTACCATGTATTACCATGTATAGCCATGTATAGCCATGTATTACTATGTATTCCTATGTATTACCATGTATCGCCATGTATTACCACGTAAAGCAATGTATAGCCATGTATACCCATTTAATGCCATGTATAGCCATGTATCGCCATGTATTCGCCATGTATTACTATGTATTACCATGTATCGCCATGTATTACCATGTATAGCCATGTATACCCATGTAATGCCATATATTACTATGTATACCTATGTATAGCAATGTATAGCGATGTGTTACTATGTATTGCCATGTATAGCCATGTGTTACCATGTATTGCCATGTATTACCATGTATAGCCATGTATACCCATGTAATGCCATGTATTGCCATGTATTACCAGGTATAGCCATGTATAGCCATGTAATGCCATGTATAGCCATGTATAGCCATATACTACCATGTATAGCCATGTATTGCCATGTACAGCCATGTATTACCATGTATTGCCATGTATCACCATGTTTAACCATGTATTACCATGTATAGCCATTTATACCCATGTAATGCCATGTATTACCATGTATACCCATGTATGACCATGTATAGCGATGTGTTACTATGTATTGCCATGTATAGCCATGTATTACCATGTATTGCCATGTATTACCATGTATTGCCATGCATTACAATGTATAGCCATGTATAGCCACGTATTACCATGTATTACCATATATTGCACTGTTTAGCCACGTATTACTATGTATTGCCATGTATAGCAATGTATTACCATGTATTGCCATGTATTACCATGTATAGCCATGTATTACCATATATTACCACGTATAGCCATGTATAGCCATGTATACCCATGTAATACCATGTATAGCCATGTATAGCCATGTATTACTATGTATTACCATGTATGGCCATGTATTACCATGTATAGCTATGTATAGCCATGTATACCCATGTATACCCATGTAATGCCATGTACTACCATGTATAGCCATGTATAGCCATGTGTTACTACGTATTGCCATGTATAGCCATGTATTACCATGTATTGCAATGTATTACCATGTATAGCCATGTATTACTATGTATTACTATGTATTACCCTGTATC